>OOFH01047709.1:0-11097 GCA_900323355.1 Merlangius merlangus
AAGAGAAAAAGAGAGGATGAATACGGATGATCGAATGCAACGGTCAGACTGTGAGGTTGACTTCAGTGCCTGGTTATTTCGGAGCTGTCAGCTTTTTAGCAGCCTGTCAGGCTTTGACTAATGACTCAAAACCTAAAAGGCTTACCATGTTATATTACTCATATTTTTTAATCCAAAACCATCATCTCCTCATTATGTGGCAGAGGTTTTTTCTATAATACATACCATGTAGATCAAACTTGGTGCTTTTCCCAGAAGCTGGAGTTGGACTGGGAGTGGAGCTGCTCAACTCATTCGTTGGAGTTTCCTGTTGCCCATTAACAACAAAGAGTCAGTTTATGCCTACCTTCTGCCCTGTACAGTCAATTAAGAGTATTGAATGAAAGTCAAACTACCTGATCGAACAGATAGACCGTGACATCATCGAAAAAGGAGACGTTCCTCCCTCTGTATTTCTCCTTGTCCATGGGCTCCTTGGGGGACTTCAGCAGACTCCTCAGGCCCACACGTTTGTCCACGTCTGTCTCCGTGATGACGATCACCCTCCTAGAGCTTTCATCCTCCTGCTCCTCCTCCTCCTCCTCTGGGTCGCTCCCTGGGGAGAGTCCCCTCCTCCCCCGCCCCAGCCGACTACTGAGGCCCCCCTCCCCAAATCCGCCTTTCCCAGTGGGAAGGGTGAGAGTCAGGGGTGGGAGAGCAAGAGAGAGGCGAGCCAGCTTGGCTGTAAGAGAAAAAAAGAAAACGGTTGACATCTACAGCCGAAATACCGAAAGATCTGCTAGTACTTTAACCTTCAGCTTTACATACAATAATAATCATACTAATGAAAAGCCCTAATGTGAATCTAAGATGAAGGTACCTTTCATTGCCTGGTTTCCTAGAGCTGGTACGGGTGTGGCCTTGTGCTGTTCAATCACAGGCAGTGATTCAGCTGTCAGCGCAGAGTCGCTGCTGGGACCCGGGCCCGGGGCCACCGCCTGCTCCTCTTGGCTTCAGAGCACAGGGAGGAATCAAAATAGGTTTAACTTTGAATAAGGGTGAGGTTTTCTTTTCCCTTATCTGAAAACTATTTATATATTTTACCCTTGCTCTGCATTTTTGTCTTCCATTTTGACTGAATCCGAAGTGCCATCTTTGTTTTGGGCCCCCCATGGTTGCAGTGTCACAGTCTCTTCCATAGTGGACCCCCACAGCACATTGGTTTGGACATTCTCACTCAAGGAGAACTGTAGCCTTTCCTCGCAAACCTGTAGGAAGATAATGTTTAAGTAAACCAATGGTTAACTGCATTACTGTCCCAGAATAATAGATGCGCAAGATGAAGAAGAAGGATTATATAAACACCGCAAGCTTAGGTCGCAGACGTAAAATACGACTGTGCAACACCTTGAAACCTCTGTGGGGTCCTCTCCTCACCTGCATCATGAGGCCGTTCTTGGTGGGCATCTTGGAGAGAGAACCCTGGTCCTTGACATCAGGTGGGTGACCTGAGGACAGGCCTGGCTCTGGGCTGTGTGTGTCAGACCGCTCCTCCTGAGGGGTCAGCTTGGTCTCACCCTCCTGGTCCACACACCCTGCAGGCTCCGCCGCGCTCTCTGAGTCCAGCTCCCCCGTGGCCCCGTGGGTCCTGGCCTCCTCACCGTGGTGGCCCTCAGCACAGACGACCTCCTGCTCAGGGTTTTTCTTCAGAGACTCCAGGAGCTCCAGGTTCCCCAAGAAGTCCTCCTCATCCCCAGATATGCGGCACAGTTGCTCCAGCTTCTCAAAGTCCTCCAGAGGCTCCTCATCCAGATCCCTCCATTCAGAGATGAGCAGCTCTGGGAGGGAGTTGAGGGAATGTGGTGGTTGTTGTTGTTGTTGATATTTTTGCTGTTGTTGTTGAGACATGGGGGAGGTCAATGTCTTCTGCAATTGCTTATTATCTTCATCGTGCTCCCCTAAATCAGTTGTGACTCCACTTTCACTTTGTATTGTAATAATTACAGGTGAGAGATTTAGGTTAGCCGAGATGCCTTTGCTTTGTGTTGGAGCAGGTGCATCAGCTGGAGGCTCTATCGAAGAGTCACCTGCAATGCAGGACAGGGCATTGCATTTCTTTGTCTCCGTGCTTGCAATAAAGTCCTCCAGATTCATGTGACTAATCAGCTCTTCTCCCTCGATCAGAGACGGTGGTGGACTGGGAAATGAGTCGTCTAAACTCTCTAATTTGTCATCTTGCACATCCAGATCTATGCTGTGTGGAGGACTAGGGAAATCCAAAGAACTGAAATTGTCCACCTGGGAATAAGAAGTCTCTGTGACCGCCTGCACAGGCAAATTAACAGCACTGGTCGTGGGCAAAGGCTCTTGTTCAAAGGATGCACCATTTGAATCTTTCCCACCATCTAACGTTATTATTATTATTTTCTTTTCAATGTCAAAGTCTTCAAGCTCCGGACTGAGGGCACTTTTAGTGTTGATTTCTGGTTCAACGTTTTCTAGACTTGAAATGACAACAGGGGAAGCCTCAGAAACAAAAATAGAAGTAACAACGTTCTCCAATGTGTCAGTGAAATGGTTCTCTGAATAAGAGCTAGCGTCTTTTTCAATGACTTCACCTGACTGTTGATTTGAAGGCCACCTGTTAAAATTCTGATTCTCTTCTTCTGAAAACGCTAACTGCTCTTCACTGTTCTTCACCGTATCTACTGCTGGTGTGGTTTCGTTAAGAGCATCTTCCAATATCTCTTGCTCTGGGATTTCCAGATTCTCCACTTCGATCACTGTGATTGCATCTATGCTGGAATCATCAATTTCTTCTAGACTTTCAATATTTTCATTTTGCTGTATGTCCAAAACCTGAGGACAGTCGCTGACTATTGAATCAAGTTCAAGGTTGTCGATCAGCCCCTGTCTCTCCACATTACAGGGTTCCTCAATCCCCTCCAGGGCAGCTGGATGAGGTTCACTTCCAGCCAGTTCATCATTCTCCTCGGTCTCCCAGAACTCTCTTCCAACCACAAGCCTCTCTCCAACCTCCCAGGCCTTCCCACCAAACCCAGAGAGGAACTCGGACCTCAGCTCCACATCCTGTCTCCTATTTTCCGGAGACGCCCATTGGTCGTTCTCTGCGGGCCACAGGTGCAGGTCGCTTTGAGTGAAGCGGTGACAGTCGAGCTCTCCGGTGATAACCGCTCTGCCTGTCCTGCCCTCCTCCTCGTCCAGGGTGTTCCAAAGCTCTTTCCTCTTCTGCTCCAGGCCCTCGGGGGACTCTTTAGTCGTATCTTTAACAGGAACAACTGCTTTCTGATCTTGCTTTACTTCGGCCCTCTGGGGGGACTTCTCCCTCTTGGCATTACTCAGCTCCCCGGCAGCCAGCTGGTTCTCTGTCTCTGTCTTGGCTCCGTCCATAGAGCCCTCCCCGTTGGCTGAATAGCACAGGTTCCTGAGGCCCAGCTCGTTGGCATCTGTGTTCTGGAGCTCCAGCCCAGGGCTCTTTTCATGGTCCTCCGCTTCTTCCTCACCCCCCTCAGGCCAAAAGGTACCCGCTCGAGGGCTGATCGTATCCTCCTCACACTTCTCATCGCTGGCATCCAATGGTGTGGAGGAGTCATCTTCAAGTGGGGTGTTGCTGGTTTGAATGCCATAGAACCGTGACAGGCGAGATTCATGCTTTTCAAAATGAGATGCCGTCATGGATTCCTCACTGCTGTTTCCAGAACAGGGGGAATTATGTGCAGGAGAATCAATATCTGATTGAAGAATTCTTGCACTTTCTTGATCGTCAGATG
Source organism: Merlangius merlangus (assembly GCA_900323355.1). Classification (NCBI taxonomy): domain Eukaryota; kingdom Metazoa; phylum Chordata; class Actinopteri; order Gadiformes; family Gadidae; genus Merlangius; species Merlangius merlangus. The sequence continues at coordinate 3,771 of OOFH01047709.1, forward strand.
TTAACATACTATCCTTTGTCTGACTGCCAGAGCTACTCTCGTCCAAAGTATTTGTCTCTGTGATGTTCTTGGGATGCGAGTACTCCTTTGTAGAATCCTGATGTTTGCAATCAGTTATCTGTATGTGAGAGACAATGCCATCTATGTAATGCTTGTCTACCTGAGATGTGTCCCCATATGAGAGCCCAGGCTCATCCTCCAAGTTGGAAAACATCTTGGCAATGAATTCAACGCTACCCTTGGACTGGGAATAATTTGACTGCTTTGTTAAATTGCTGATGCCCTTCATATTGGTCTCGCTGCACTCATTCTGGAATATGCCAGATTCATCGCTCTGGGCAAACTCTAGCCTGCTATTATGAATATTCTTCTCATGATCCATACAGGAGACATCATTTTCAGGAGTGTTCTGGTAATGATCCCTCTCGTTCTCCGACATCCCAATCGTGTCCCAGTCCTCAGCTTGAGATTTCTTATCTGAATCCACAGCACTCTGTTCGAGGGGACTCTTTCCTCCTGTCTCTCCCTCTTCCTCTGTCTTCTCCTCTATTCCTGTCAGCGTCGCCCGATCTCCCCCTCGCCCGCTGCCAGGCCTCAAGGCCCCCAGTCCTTCGGCGACCCTCCGACTCAGGCCCTCGCCCTCCCACTCGCTGTCGGAGAAATAGGCCGAATCTCGATGAGGCGTTTCACTTCCCAGAGCTCTCCACCCTCCACTTCCGCCTCCCCCGAGCCAAGAGTCGCTGGGCGTGAGGCAGTCGGCCGAGCTGGAGGTCATTGGGGACAGGACCGAGTCACTGGGGGTCATAAGAGAGATATCTGAGGATTGATCCCAGTCAGGAGTAGTTGGAGCAGATTGGAATTCAGCTGTACTGCTCTCCTCAGTCAGTTGGGTCTTCAGATAGCTTTCAAGATTGTTTCCAGAAGGAAGAGTCTTAGCTAGATTGGACTGAGTGGCAGGTCCTTCTTCTGTTGTGCATATTGTCGCATCAGAATCATTACTTTTCAAACTGTTGCCTTTCAGGACAGCACTGCCAGTTTGTAGATCATCTTTCAGAATATCACCAGTATTCATGAAACCAGTTCTTTCACATTGGTCAGTCTCATGTGAAAAGGGTGTTTTGTTTCCAGTGGGCTCATTGTGAGATGGTGCTGACATCTCTCCATGACTCTGTTCACCTCTGGCGGGTAAAGCCGGCCGTTCTGAACACTCGTTTTCCTCTTTATCACACGGTTGGCTGAACAATAAACCGTTTTTGGGCATTTTCTCTGAAAACAAGCCACCTTGTTGGCATAGTTGTTCTGTAAGTGACAAAGAATCGACAGTGGCTCCAGCCGTCTCAGAGTCATGTGTGTCTGGGTCCGTCTGTGTTCCAGGCTGCTTATTTGGGCCTATGTGAAGGATTGGGATGTCGGGTCTTTTTGTAACCTTAATCTCGCTCTTCTTAGCCCGTTTGGTCACTTGAGCGTAGATGGCCTCCTTTTGTGTCTCATCCTTTCCCTTGTTTGACGCTCGCACTGAGCTCTCAGATTGAAAGCAGATGGTCTGGGAGGAGTCGGGGTCGATGCATATGGACTCGTATTCAGGGGACATCGGGGTTGGGGAGTAGGCCGACTCCTCGTCCTTTTTTTCTGTTGTTACTTTTTGTCGAGAAATGATTTCCGTCAAGAAGGTTTCAGCGGAATGTATCTCCTTCATGAACTCTTCCCTGGTCATCTCCATCTTCCGGGGCTCCGTCTCAGGGTCCTGGAGCTCTGACCGTGGCCCCCCCCCAGTGGTCATCTCGGCAAGGAGCGAGCGGGACCTCCGTATCCCCTTGGAGTAGGCCTCTTCAGCCTCGCTGTAGGAGGGGAGACCGGGGGCACAGACGTAGGGCCGCAACCTGGACACCGGATGGAGGTATTTCACAGAGTCTTGTTCTAACTCTTCCTCTGTATCTTGGTCTATGTTCTGTGTGTCAATTTCTGTCAGAAAGAGTTCCCTTTGGAAAGACTCCTTGGTGACCGTACACTTCCCCTCTGGGCCCGCCCTGTCCCCGTGTCTGTTGGTCCCCCGCGGGCGTTCGGCCGAGCTCAGCTCCGTGACAAGGGACTGCGATCGGCGCATCCCTCGGTTTGGAAAAATATAATTCCCCCACCTCTCCTCCCCCTTCTTCTCCTGCTTCTCTTCTTCCCCTGTGTCTTCCTTGGACTCGCCGGACTCTGTCGAGGTGGTTATCTCTGTCAGGAACAAATGCAGGGGTGACTTCCGGGCAGCGGCCACGCCCTCCGCCTGCAGGTCGGCGTCCTCCTTCCATATGGTGGGAAGGAGAGTGGCCAGGCGGGACTGGGTCCGCCTCATCCCCCGGGAGAAGAGCTCTGCTGTGGCTGGGTCTGCGTCCTCAGACAGGCTGGAGTGGCCGACGGTGGAGCTCGTTCTTACAGGGGACGTGAAGGGGGAGTCATCCTCGTCCGAGTAGGTCGGACTGGAGGACGATGAACGCCCCTCGTTCGGGATTTGGGTGCGAGGTAAGTTGCGGTAGACCGGCCGCAAGGGGTTCACTCTCCGTACGGGGGAGTCAAAGTCTTTCTTACGGGAATGGGAATGCTCCTTGGAGTTGCTCAACGACGACGCGCGCCTAATACCTTCCTCCCGGTCGGGATCTTCACAGGATAGCGGGTCTCTTTGAGTGTGGACGTGTGAGCGGCTGTATCGGGAGTAAGTGTCTGCCATGTTGTAACTGGGGTACCCTCTCATGGGCTTGCTGTGGGGAGGCAGAGGGGGAGGACACATTGGAGCTGCGGAGTAAATGGGATGGCTTGACGGGGGCAGGGACGGGGAGAGGGATGGCGACGGGGGTAGGGCCTGGCGCGAACGATGGAGTCCCAGGTGATCAAAGGCGGACGGTGGGCAGCTGCCCATATGATGTGGGTCCGTCTCCACTCTTCCACCCAGAGTATAGTGAGGCAGCCCTCTGTGGTATCCCAGCGGAGGGGCCGGGAGAGGGCGGGAGTGCAGGTGGCCGGCTGAAGACATGGACATGGAGCGTGGCTTCGGAGGAAGAACCGGGGCATGGGAACCATTGGACGAGTACTTGCTTCCTTCGCCGCCCCGCTTCCTCTCCTCTTCCTCGTCATCGCCGAGGTCCACTACTGAGAAGTCCGTCACCCGGGACGACGTGTCCCGGAACTCCGCCACTCCCGTGTTGGTCACCTGGAGCTGTACCTCGCTGGAGCGGACCGTCTGGACGCTCCGGCCCAGCGTTCTACCATCAGTGGAGTACGGCACCCGCTCCTTGCCCAGCATCCCGCTGCGGATCTCCATGAGCTCCATGTCCCCGGGGCACATGGAGTCAGGGCCGTAGGGCGCTGGCAGTTTCCCCTTCAGAGTGGGCGATTTATCCTGAGGAGTGTGTTCCTCTAATCTGATGTAGTATTCACTGGCCAGGGAGGGGCTGCGGGCGCTGATCACCGGGACGACGGTGGGGGTGTCCAGGGACTGCCTGTGGGTATGGTTCAACGTCGGGATGGACTGGGGAGGAGGGAGAGGTTTGTAGCCCCGTCTTGCGTGGGCCTTCTCCCAGAAGTACTCAAAGTTTAAGCCCTTGCTGGTTTCGGTGACTGTGAGAATGTCATCCAGCTCAGAGGAGGACGGGGTGATGCAGTTCCCCACAGGGTCCAGCAGAGGGTAGGAGCTGTCTCTGTCTCTCTCTCTGCTGTACTCTCTGTCTCTCTGCCGCTCGGTTGTGGCGGTCTGAAAGGCGGGTGGACGGAGGGAGTCCCAGCGTCTCTCGAAGGACTCGTCGCTCTCTCCTCTCCTCCCTCTGCTGCCCTCGTTGTACTCCTCGTCCTCTTCATCTTCCTCGCCAACACTGCCTCTGGCGATCCCTCGCTCGGCTGCCAGGAGGGAGGAGAGGAGGAGAAATACTTCTGCTACAGAGGGACGCTGAGATGGAGGCAGCCAGCAGGACTGCATGATCTCATACCTGGCGGAGGAGCAAGCAAAACAAGGTAGAAGATAGGGATTAATTCATCACACGGCTGGGGGCATCATTCAAAATGATCATTAATAATTGATCTACGTTGTCGCATTAAAATACAATCAAGCCTTGTGTTTTTAATCTAATCTATGTGTCAATCGTGTTGTGCTAAATTATACTGACCAGTAGTCTGCATGGGACAATTTGAGCCTGGGCTGGGCCAGGGTGATCTGCCTCTCCCTGATGACAAAGGTGAGCACCTCTTCATCACTGAGGTGTCTATGAGGCTGGGAGCCAAACTCAAACAGCTCCCAGATCACCACTCCCAGGGACCTGCACCAGAAAGAGAGAGATGAGACATGAATCAAGAGACAAGCTTTCATGCACCCCCTCAGTTCATGCACATAGTGTATCCTGATTTAGAAGTATGTAGGCTGTTCACACTCAGTACAATGTCTTGGCCGATTATACCCACAAACTGACACGGCGGTTCTTTAAATATATTTTCACAAAAGGCTGTCCTGCGCACAATTTTACAGTAAAAGATTGATCCAATTTCTCTGCATATCTGAATTATTAAAAGAAGGGTACTTCAAGCAATAACACGTTTCACATTTCTGCTTATCCTTTAAAAGTATATTTTTTAACAATATTTTCCCTAGTGCATTTTAAATCTCTATGGTTTTAAGAGAAGCAATAGTGTGTTTGTATGATTCACAGTAGTCCCTGAGAACCGAGGTCCTTCCAAAACGTACCACACATTGCTGGTCTTGGTTTGGTCGGTAACAATGAGAGATCCTCTGTATTCCTCCAGAAGTTCAGGGGCTATCCATCGTAAAGGGATCCACAGCTTGTCTGGGGTCAGGTAATAATCATCCTGCAAAACATATATTTTCAGCGATTATTCAATATATTCATTGGGCATTTTTTGTTATTGAAGCAGTATAGCTGAATATGTGTTTTTTTGTGTCCAAATGTAAATCTCTACGCTACTACCAAAACAAACCCAAATTCTTAAGTTCCCACTTGGAAGCGACCCACACATACATACCTTATAGTGGTTATGTGACAGGCCATAATCTCCTATTCTAACTGTGAGGTCGGAGGTCAGCAGGCAATTTCTCAGAGCCAGGTCACTAGAGAGGAGGACACAGAAATAAGCCAAAATACAGGATGAACCGCATAATACATTACCCTACATGGGTTAAAGGTGAAATGGGCAGATGTCTCCAGCTACCTGTGGATGTAGTTGCTTTCATGAAGGTGCAGCAAGCCGGAGGTGATCTCGAAGGCCATTCGCTGAAGGGTCAAGAGGTCCCGGGTCAGGAGGTCAGGGGTCATCCCATCTGACTTTCTCTGGGCCCGCAAGTATCGCTTCAGGTCGCCCTAGTGATGAGAGCAGAAGAGCAGCTGAGTGACCTCCACCTCCGCCCCACACACCGGCTAGAAGGCACCTGGCAGGCCTTCCTGCAGTGCAGACTCACACAATCTTTGAGTTGATGCCATTGCGCATGCCATGTCTCCAACAAGAAGGGTCCATTTAGCGGGAGTTTGGCCCCCAATGTCCTCCAAGGCCGTAGGAGAGCTGATTAATTAGTTGGCAGCAAAGGCAAGGAAGGCCATATAAAAACTGGGGACACTGTGGTGGGATAACTTATGCTCACTGTGGTTTATGAATGAGTAAATACTGGGTCCTGTCTAGCTTATCTTGTAGAGCATGGCATTAACCCAGCCAGGGTTAGGGGTTTGATTCCCATTGGGGAAACGCATGCTAAATAATTATGCACTCAAGGTATCTTTAGACAATAATAGTGTTTGGACTAAAAGTCTCTGCCAAATGTCCTTTAGATAGACACATATTGATGACACATGATATAATGAAACAAACCTTTTATTATTACCATTGGCACTTGAATGGGAGAATGGAAAGGAAGTAGTATTATTAGCAGTGGTCGTACCAAGAAAAAAGCTTGATGATAAACTAATCCTGCTGTGATAACTTTCAAGAAAGGCCATGTTGTTTGTGCCATCTATCCCTGTTGTTATACTGCACTAGTTTAGTTTAGTTTAGTTTATTTATTTATTACACGGGTCTTTTACACGGGTCACAACCTCGGGGGGTGAATTATTTTTCGATAATTCATTGGCAACGGATGAATAATCACCGCTGTCAAGGTAAACAAAAGGACTTTTTGCATTTGGTATCACTCCGCACGTAGTCCGGTAACTTGTTAACCCCAACGTCTTTGGTTGCTAAGCGACGCCAGCTGATCTGAAGCTGGAAACAACGTATTTTTTAGTGTCCTCGGTCGCTTAGCGAAGTCAACGTCTTGGGCGGACTATTTCTCTGCTGATCAACACTATGAATGCTGATAACAAATACATTGTAAATAAATTGTTTATTTTGACATTGTAGCCGTGTAATAAACGGGATAATGTATAGAAATTTGCCGGTGATTATCGTAAAATATCTTATTTTCTCGATAATCACCGGCGTTCTATACATTATCCCTTACTTAGCACACATTAACATTAATGGTGCGAGGAGGGAACGCAGCCCAATGGGCTTGTACAAGAGTTCCACCCCTGTCAATAATCCTAATCAAATCATATTTATTAGGCTAACAAATAAACTTTAGAAACTAAGGAGACAAAGTACATAAATAATCAAAATAATCAAAATTAGATGGAAAAGGATGTGATAAATACATATCTTAAATAGAGAAAAGGTCCTCTTTTAGTCTGAGAGTGTTCAGCATGCTGTTCTTAATCAGTCATCATCTAACCAAGATGTGCGGATGGTAAAAGAAACTCATCCTGCACAATGGAAACAAGAGGATTTCAAATGCTAAAAAACCAACAGGTGAATTTACTAATAGACCTGTAGTCTACATCCAGAACCACAGAGATCTCATTGGATGCAAGTGTGGCTGCCTGTTGTCAAAGATGACGATGAAGTCTTGACTATTACTGTGTGATATTGAGCTCCAGTTGATGGTTATATTATTTGAGATGTTCTTTGGTTTCTCTGTCTTACCAGCTGACAGAACTCCATGACCAGGAGGTAGGGGACGCTTTCACTGCACTGGCCCAGACACTGCAGGATGTTGGGGTGTTGCAGGCTCCTGAGAGGGGAGGACAGAGCAGGAGAGACAGGGGATAACCTGTGTTAGCAGTGTGAGGGACCACCTTCTGTCTGGTAGGTGGGAACAAGGGTGACGATACCGATACAGACAGAATGAGAGGTGGATAGGAGTCATTACTTATTAGTACTACCATAGTTTAAGAGCTTCATATATTATTGAGAATAATGTTTAGGGTTTCCTGAGAGATCCATCAAAGTGTGAATCTTTAGAATACCTACATCAAAA
>OOFH01047713.1:0-14512 GCA_900323355.1 Merlangius merlangus
TACATGAAAGTTCAGGGTTTTATGTACTGTTGCATTTTGTGGGATAAAGCCTTGAGTTAATATGATTTTTTTTTACTGAAATAACCATCTATAACTATCTATCTCAATTAGATGTAACTTTTAGAAAATGGGCAATTTGTGCGTGGTTTGTTTGGGTTCTGCGCTTACAGGGACAGATCCTGTAACAAAGTGACTCATCAGCTTCTTTAGAGAAATGTTTAAATGGCTTCCTGGTTCCTGGGCCAAAGGCTACAAGCCTATACTATGTCCTTCTGTGGTTTGTTTACAGATAAGACCTTATACATGTGCCAATTTCCATTGCACTGGTATACCAAAGTCTTTAGTCAGTCAAAAATTTGCATGCATCTCAAGGCAAGATTCAAGGACAAACTAGTCTTTGTAAAGTAAGTGAAATTCACTTTCTGAGTACACTTTCTGAGTGAAGGTCGTCATTCTGGTTTTGGGTTGTTCTGCATACCCAAACAGGCAAGACAAGCTTTCTAGGCCGCTGTCAGTCATCCTTGGTTCAGTAATAGTCTGAATGACGGTTGCCCTCTTGTTATTTGGGTAGGAAGACAAAAGGTATTTGTCTTCTTAACCAAAGTTTGTCAACAGATGATCGAAATCATAATGTATATCGGTTGAAGTATACCGTTTCTTCATGTGTCTACTTGTTTTTGTTACCAGATTCCATGATTACCCATTCGATATGGACTCCATGTAGCCTTAAGTCCATGGCTTGATAACGCAAAAAATGGGTGCAGAGGACTTCGGAAAGTGGCTGGAAATGGTGTGGTGATAGTGGGGATAAGTTGAGGCCAATATGTAACAGTCCGATGACATGTCCATCTCATTTCGTGAGTCCAACATTGTCGACACACTGGCTGCTCTCCCAGTGGGATATGATTTATACTTTTGATCAACAGCACGGCTCATAACTCTGTAGCCAGTACAAAACCATTGGGCAATGTCCTTTACCATAGATGATGGTAATGATACAGATTGATTCAAGTTGGGTCACTAAACCATTTAAGGTTGCCTGTAGGTATTTGAAGGCATACAAATGTATATATACAAATGGCCATGAAGATCGCTGAACACGGCAGCTTTGAAAGGGAGGGAACGATCCGCTGGGCAGAATCCACTTGGGCTATTGATGGTCCCAGTACTGCCACATATTGTTCCCCCCCCTCCCCCTTTTTCTTTTTTATGAACGCAGCTTTTGAAAGCAATACCCTTTACCGCTCCCAGGCTGGATATTAACAAACTTAGTGATGCCATTGCCGTGGTGCCATTGGCCATCTTTTCTTTCTGTGGATCTGGTCAGGAGACTGCCTTTTACACTCCTCACCTTAGCCAGCCATACAAAACAGCCCTTCCAGTTTTGAATCACTCCACTCACGGTAGTTTAGTGAGGCGCGGAAACCAAGAGGAGGTGTATTTGTATAAAGTGTCTGTCTAAAGCTGCATTGGGTTAAATAGACATTGCAAATGACAGAGGTTACCTTGGCAGTTGTTGTTGTACCTTTCCCAATACCGCCCTAATTCAGGCTAAACTAGCTGTTGTAACTTGAATTGATTAAAGGTATATTTTAATAAATGTATCTTATCTCTATTTATCCTTTTATTTGGATTGTTATTGTGTTTACTCATGGTCCAGCAAACTGTTTTACATCTGCTAGCACAGCTCCATCTGTGTATCTCTCTCTCTCTCTTATCCCCCTCCCTGCCAGCTCTCTGGGTCTGTTCTCACCATTATGGACCCGCCGTCCGTCTCCTCCAGCCTCCCTCTCCGTGCCACTGCTACCATCCCTAGCCCCCTGTCTCTGGCCCTCTACCCCCTCCATGTCCCCAGCACCCTCTGTCTCTCTCCCTCTCTCACCCCCAGCCCCAGCACTGGCATCACCATGACTAAACCCCAGATGGTACTCTTTCTTTCCCTCCCCCTGGAGGGTGAAGCTCTCTGCTTTCTTTCTGGGCGCTGCAGCTCTTATGGGTGGGGGGAGCTCTATTCTCTCTGTAGCCCCCAGTGAGATTGTAAAAAGAAGATTTAGTCCTATTAGATTTGGCCAATAAGCAAGAGATGGCTGCTGTTGTTTTCTTGTCTACGAAGCCAGTGGATTAAATCGTGTGAGCATGTGGGTGTGTTTGGAAGAGTGGTTTGGGTTGGGGTCCAATGTTTATAAGTGTTGCTCTGTGACACACTTGTGTGTATTTGTGCGTGTATTTGTGTGTGTGGGTGGGTGTGTGTGTGTGTGTGTGTGTGTGTGTGTGTGTGTGTCTGTTACCTCTCTAGAAAACATACAGGCTTTTTGGTATGTTGCTGTACTATGCATGTCTGTGTCAGCGGGCATCAGCTGCACTGGACCGGAGACGGGTCAGCGACTCATGTTTGAGCCAGTGTGAGCAGCAGCCCCACCAAGGGATCAGTGTTTAGAAGCTTTCATCCTGAATATCTTTAGCTTTTAACCCCGGTCTGCTCAGCTCCTTTGTCAGGCCCCAGGCAACTAGAATGGAGCACCAAACTCTCCAACACACTCACTCACAAGGGAGTACACTTGTCAACAATGAGCCTTTCATCAAGCCTTGTTTGTTCTATCGCGCTATCTTGGCTTGATTCTTCCCTGCCAGGTTTCTTCGCCCCTCGAATGTTCACCATTCACTCGCGCCTTACGTTCCGCTCTCCCTGAATGCCCCTCCTCTTCTCTTCCTCTCCCTCTCTCCCACCTGCTGACACATCCCCAGATCATCCTCTCTTTCTGGTGTGCACAACAACCCCCTGACACTTTCTTTCTCTGGTCAGCGAATGGATGAACCACTGGCCGTCGTTTCACTCTACGCTGCTCCCCCTCAATCACGATCCCAACTTGATGATGCTACTACGTACACAGGAATCCTTGAGCCTTCCTGACGCCACCCACCCACTCACGTCTCTGTCTCTCTGGACAACCAAGCGCACTGCATTGTCAGAGGGCCGGCTCCCCACCCCCAGTTGTGATTGACAAGTGAGGGTAGCTGGATATGGATCAGATGATTTCACATTGGAGTTTGTGTGTGTGTGAAGGAGAAGCTGGGGTGTTGGTGGTAGCGGCGACTGCGGGAAGGGGGGTGTAGGCACATACGCCAAGAGTTTTTTCAGCGATTTCCATTGTCAGAGCTCCCCATGACTCCCCCTCTCTGTCTCCAGTCTGTGGCAGCCTCCCTCCAGGGCTGCTCCCCTCAATTCACTCCTTCCATCCCCCCCTTCCCCGGGACTGTGAGGCCTACCTTCTCTAATGTTTTAATGGGTCTTGTTGTTGTGGTAGATGACAAGGAAGGCATGTGTGAGCTAAAACATTGTCTCGTCCTGGCCTACTAGGTGCCCTTAGTACATTATTGGTGGTTCAGAGCTTCAAAAGAAGAGAGGAAGTAAAGTGCAATGCACTTCCCATCATGCTATGAAATGCAGTATACTAGAGTTATTCTTACTTAAAAGGCAATTGATGCTGCCTGATCATGTGCAGCGGTGTGTAAAATGCCTGCACCGTTAATGTAAGATGCTGTGAAGCAATTTCCATCAGACAAGTATGCACCTGGGAGTGCAATATCTTTTAGATGTCTGCCGTTATTGTTTGTATTTGCGCGTATTTCAGAATTGTTACTTAGTTTTGGGATTTTATTAATGTGTGTACATCTGCAACATCAACTCTGGTTCCGATAGAAGACCTTGTGGAGAAGTTGGACCATGGAATGTGATTTCCATTGGTCCAACTTTTCATCTGCAGCATAGTTTGATGTTGCAGATAACTGCAGATCGCAGGCTGAATGGCCTGAGTGGCGACTCAGTCAGTCAATCACAGGAGTACTTTAGTGACAAGGGGACCAGTTCTTTGGGGATCGCTCTTTCTCAGCAGGTGGTGGAGAATGTAAGGCATGTTTAATCTATTGCCTTGGCTTATGTAAGAGCATTCACTGTCTGCAGTACAGGCTGTCGATGGTTAATGTGGAATAAGTTCCTCAAGTCAATATATTATTATGGCCTGCCCTGCAATATTTCCATTGCAACAGTGGTTGGCTGTGGCAAATAGGGCTGGGAACCGAACCTCAATGATTTTTAGGTTCTGACCATAACACGTGGGTACTACTGAGCCGAAACTGGACTGAAAGTTTTGTTTCTGTTGTTTCGTTCTTTAATTGCTCAAACGTGTATACATGGGTCACACACTATGGATGTCTTTTTAAATTATTTGACTTCTCCCTCTGTTCAGCTGAATCATGCTTCTGCCTTTCTGTTCAGCTGCAACATTCTTCTAATTGACTTGTTATTAAAAGAGAAAAATCGGGTTACAGCATAGTGGTCTGGTTAACATTATCTAATCTTTAAAATCACAATCCAAATCATACACATAACGGTAACGACTCTCAGTAAAGTTTTGGTGAGATTCGGGGTGTCGGATCAATACCAAAGAGGTACTTGTTACGAAATTCATTCATCACACTGATTAACCTGGCTAATCGGGGGACATTCTGCACCACGAGAAACGTGTCTTAATGCACACTAGGGCAAAGATTCTAGAGATCTGATATTTATCTGCCAATATAAAGTGCTTGGACTCCATCTGAACCTAGCTCTGCGACTACTGCCCATTTCACCAAAAACGGTGGTGAATACAAACAAAAGTATTATATACTTAGCTGCGATTGTTGTTTGCTATTCTCCTAAAGTAGTCCAAGAGGTAAACAGATTATTTGCTTTGTACTTTTAAGATGTGCTTGTCTCCCAGACAGACCTTTTCATTGTGCTGTGTCAGCTGCGTCTTCAAAGTAATATTTTGATGGAAGCAAAACGCTACGATTCTGGGTGCGCTCTATTTAGTATGTTCCCATAGTAAGTCTGTTAAATTATCTGAATATTGGCATAGAAAAAACGATTGAACATTGCCAATTAACGACCCGGTCACAAATTGGTTGAATAGATAGATGGAATGATGTCTACACATTTGACCCCGTTTTCTATTCTGATTTGGATGATTTTAAATAATGGGATCTATCCAGCTAAATTCAAACATTGCTTTTCAATCTCTATTACATTGCACTTTACTGCACTTCAATCTGCCATAACGGACGAGCTCCATGCAAGGCTGTAAACATGACGCATCACACATCAAAGAAAATGGAACTGTTTACTTATTTCCAGAGAGCTTGTTTCAGGTGACTAGCTAGCTTAAGGTTAGACTATTTAATGCCACAATTTAGCAAAAAGATGGCAGGATGTAATATATCTGGTTACGTATGAGCTCTGAAAATACCTGATAATCTATTTAGTCTGATAGTCAAATTTGAATCCGACCTCAACCATCTCTTGAACATTGTATGCAAATCGTTAGAATCACACAAGTATTTTATTTATTTGCACCAAAAAAAAACGACAATTATGAAAAACAGAAATTAAAGAAGAATAGTAAGTGCAGGAGAGGTTAAAAAACCCTACATGGGCTTATAAGAAGCACCTCCCCAAGAAATATACACATTCAAAGGATAAATCAACAACAACAACAATAGGAGAAAGCAACAACAAATAACAACAAAAAAGGAAGCAATACAAGTGCCATTTTATAGCAGACACTCAAAGAAGTCAGAAATAAAAACATGGGTATGTATAAGTATAAAATGATTGTATTTAACTGAGTGTATAAGCATGTAGTGTATAAGCAAGTGATACTGGGTTTACTGATTTAATAGGGTTACACTGAAGAACTCTTTTGTGAACCAGTCTATCCAAAAATTAAATGCGGAGCATAATCCAACATTAAATGTATGTTGGGAGGCCTTGAATGTTATCTTTGTTTGCACTGTCAGGTTAAATGTGCGCTTTTGTGCTGTGGTGAAGAAACATGTTAGGTATTATGGTATGGTGATATCATGGTGGGAAGAAGCACAGCTAACTTATCTGTGTGGTGAGATCCGGTGTGGCTGTCTGCCTCTGCCAGCTATGGGGTTTCACATGATTTTGTTGTCCTTCTCCACACTCTTTGCTCCATCTGCCTAATGTTGATCTCAGCGTTTCAGCCCCAGACCCCTTCCTTCTCCAACCACCTCGCTCTGGGGGGCTATTTCTCTCTCTTCAAGGCAAGCAGGCTATATGTTAACGATCTGTGTATGGAGGTGCATGTGGGTATGTGTGTGTTTTGTGCATGTGCACTCGCATCTGTTTTGGCAGTGTGGGAAGATGAAACCTCCGGTTTGTAAGCAGAGAGTTAATTCCTAGGAGGAAGCTGATGTTTTTTTTTCCTCTTGCCAACCATGTGTGGGGACAGGCGGTGGTGGGGTCGGTCAGGCACCACTGGCCCGGGTGGCCTCTCATCTCCTGTGTTTAATGGTCCTCTCCCACTCAGCTAGCCCATGTAGGCTAAGGCAAAATGCTCTCAGGTTCACTGTAGAGCTTCCACCAGGAAGGATCGGCCCACTGTCATTCTCTCAATGGCCCCAGCAACAACCCCCCCATGCCACATACTCTCATAGCCCCACCACCTGTTCCACCTGGTGCTGACATTGGCTGGAAAAAACCTAAGGACAGCAGGAATTAAACTGTAATGTTGCTAGCCTTTTGGCTGATTTTGGTGTCTGTGTCATTGCTTATCCACACTGACACGCATCTGAAGTGCCACTTTAGAGGCAACCAGTTGTCATTCCTATCCAAAGGACTGAATGACCAAATGTCTACCTTGCCTTTGGCTATGGGAGGTCTTAACAGTCGCCTGCAGAGTGTCAAAGAAACACCAGATCTTCCTATACTGGTAGAAATGCAGTATGGAAGGCTTTTTGTGTTTACCGACCATCTTAGTCCTCCTTTTACACCAGCTATGAATCTGGGGTTGGTTGTTGGTGATCCCTTTGGTAATCAAACACCTACATCCTGCAAGGAAGCAAGGATGCTTTCCTGTGCTGTGTGTATGTGACTGTGCCCGTCCATGCACATGTGTTTGTCATGTGGCAGGAGAGGTCTGTGTGGGGAGAAGGTGGTGTTGTCAGTTGATTACCCCTCGAGGAGTCATGTGTGAAGTGGGACGAGGTGGACGGGGAATAAGAAGGCAAATAACAAAGAAGGGAAAGGGCGGAAGAGAGAGTAGCTGTCTCTCTCACAGCAACACAAACAAGCCTCCCATCCCCCCCATTGCCATGCAGCCCTTCCACACGTCCTCCAACTGCTGCTCCAGATGGAGCCCAGAGGAGTTGTTAACAGCAGCGCCTGGAAAGGGACTCTTGTGAAGCTCTGCAGAGAGGCCAGGCCCCTGATACCACAGGGCTCTGCGTTCTGCAGCAGCTGTGTCATCATAGATACAAGCCGTACCCCCCCCCAATCCTACCACATCCCTTCAGATCCCTGAAGCGTCCCTCCTCCTCGCAGCCTCGCTCTGACTCTCGCAACGCCCTGTTACCAATGCAGGTGGGCTTCAGCAATACACCATCACCATTACCCCATCGCCACTACATCAGTGTGGAGTCGCTTTTATCATTAAACGTTTTGTTCTATGATGTGGGTCACACATCTTTCCTTTACCTCTCGTTGTTGCTCATCTAACGGCTTAAATACACAGGTGTCGGTGGTTCTGTGTTCGTGGAATTTAATTCTTATTCCTGTTGGTCTTCAATGACCATGGCCCAAATGTCATGGCATGGCCCTATCCAGATGTAAGCGTATGA
This sequence comes from Merlangius merlangus, assembly GCA_900323355.1. Classification (NCBI taxonomy): domain Eukaryota; kingdom Metazoa; phylum Chordata; class Actinopteri; order Gadiformes; family Gadidae; genus Merlangius; species Merlangius merlangus. The sequence continues at coordinate 7,684 of OOFH01047713.1, forward strand.
TGTCTGAAACACAATACTTCTCCATAATGAACTCTTGTAATGGGATTTCAATGCCTTGCTCATTATGCTGATAGCTATGGCCAACACATTTTCAATGTTACCTTTTGTCCTTTAAATTAAACCTGTAGATAAACGGTTGTGGCCCAACATGACCACAATTGTATAGCATATTAAATGAATGGTGGTGTCAACGACATACAAATGATATGACTAATATACTCTGGAAAGGCATTTGCAGTAATTTGTCACCTCCATCCCTTGGGGTCCCTGAACAGGGTTTTGCACAGATTTTATTGCTCCACATGGTGTTGGGCTGCTGGGCACTCTAGGGACCCATAATGGTTGTCTTATACCGGAGTCTATACAATCAGAAAAGTCTGTTTTATAAAAATGGAGGTTGCTCCAAGAAGTCACTTGGGAGTGTACATCTGTTGTGTATTGCTCTTCAGGGTCCTCATGTTGTCTTGTCTTGCTGTAGGCATCTGTTTTTCTAGGCCAGAAGTAAGCAATTGACATTGAGGCGTAAAGCCGCTCTGACACCTGAGTCCTTAGCTTGACACTGGTGCTCTCATGGCCTATCATGATGCCCACACCCTTTCTACTGGAGGAAAGTCACAGGGTGTTAATATGGTTGGCATCGCAACGTCTTTATAGTCTGTATGGACTTCCCTTAAGGCTGGGTTACATGATAACAATATGGCGATGTTGGCTAGAGCAGTTTTTCTTCAGAATGGCGTACACCGGTTCGAAGTGCATGATCCTGGTATTTGGATAAAAATAAATAATTTAATTTGTAGTCAAGTGCAGAAGAACGCCATCCTGCAAAGTCTCTGTGGGCTCAGTCTTGTTTAACGTTTTCTTTACCCAGGGGCAATCCCCACTTGAAACGCAGATCTTTATTTTTAAGGTTTATGTACATTTTAAGGAACAGTATACCATCGGAAAATAATTGTCCAAAGCTGGAATGGCGTGTTTCGCCAGCCCTAGAGGTGATGATTATGGTTGAAGGGTGAATTAGGAATTTAAGGGGGGGATACACACCTATTAGGGGTGTAATGGTACAGGAGGACGGTATGGTTCATAGTTAAGGGGAACATTTTATTTGCTTGTTTGTCAACATCGGAGAATGGCCGTAGATCAGCAGCAATGAAAAGCCCAATAGACTTGGTTATGGCTCTTGCGTTTCTGAATTCCCAGATAGGGGTTGCTGAAATAGTGTTTTGAGCTGGGTTTGCACAGCTTGCTTTTTTTTTTTCCACAGCAACGGTGATAGTAACACCTGGATGGTGTCTTTTTCAAATGCGTGTGCATGTTAAAGTGCTGTCTGCGGACACGGAGAGCCCTCTCCGTAGCCGGAGAGCCTGGCGGAGACCCCTCTCCGTAGCTTACGTGGTTATCCAATATTTTTAACTATCCGTCGACGCAACGGAGACGGCAAGGGCTGCCATTGGTCCTACAAAATCATTTCCAGAAGCACTTCTCCGGTTTGACTTTGGACCTAACCACCCAGAAGTGCCTGTACCGTGACGGTTCGGTACAAATACGTGCATCGTTACACCCCTAACACCTATGTGTAGTGGAATATCTTTTGTCATTGAAGACCACCTACATTTACTTAAATTCGAAACCAACGTGAACTAATTTTCTATGTATCAAAAGCCACACTGTATGTGGCTTGAATTATGCATCAATACTTTTGCTCAAGGCTCTACAACCAAACCCCAGCTGTTGAACATGGTGTTGAACGAGCTGCCTCTGTATGAACGACACCGACACTAGCCTTGACTCGGCTGCTAATCTTTGTCCTGTACGATAACCTGCGAGCCTTGTTCACTTTACTACCTGGGGGATGAATACCTCGCTTCGTTATTAGTTTTCTTTTTAGCCATCTGCTTATCCAGTGTCCTTATCTAGGGCCTTATGAGGCCTATGGATCATTAATGGAAGCATTGACTATAGTCCTGATCTATGACGATGGAAGGGCAAGTGGTCTGAGCAACTCTCTACTGTCTTGGCATTTTATTATTTAGTCTATGCTTGTCAAATCCTAGTTGATAAAAGCTAAAATAACTTTCATTTGTCAATTATGTGCCGGATAGTTCAAAAACGGTTATTGCCAAACTCACTTACAAATTGTATTCATTATTGAGAGATGTTTTATGTCTGAGCAGTATTCTATCCATAAATAACATCCACCCGGTTATATAGCTGTGACCATAACGGCCTGCTCTATTGTATGCAGATGTTGCATGTGTGATCATTTAAGGGAGCTTCACGCAGGATATTTCCAGCTGCAGTGTCCCGTCTTTAATCAGTGCGAGTGTTAAAACCCCCGCCCACAGAGGATTGGCCTGCTGGGAGGTTGGCTTTCAGAGGGAGCTGCACATGTACCACATTTATTCCCCTTCCTTTGCCATCTGATCCTCCGAGTGGCACTTCAAAGGTGGCGCTGGGTGGCGTTAATCCAAGGGCTGGTCGGCTCAGTTCGCTTGCACCAATCACTCCGCGTTTTCCGGCACTCTGCGCCCTCAGCCCCTCCCTCGCCGGCCCTGGCCCCAGGCGTGATCAAAGCGAGGCTCCTCTCTGATGGATGAGCCCTCGCCGGCCCACAAGCTGCTTGACAGGGGACCAGGAAGTGGAAGAGAGCGTGACACAGGATCTCTCGGGATCTCACCCACTTGTAACATGGCCATATACATAAAATACCCCCAATGGATAGGCACCGCCGTCTCCCAGTGATCCGTGGTCATCCACAGCCGCTGCTGGGTACACTTTGACCCGGGAAAGGGACGTTTGTAAAATATCTGTTTGAAGATCTGTTGCACCTCAAGTATCGGCTGGTATCTCGCTGACTTTTTTTTGTTTATGTCCAGCTGAATGTTCCTCGTTTATCAGTACTGACCCAGCCCAAGAGTCCTCAGAGATTTGGAATTCTTACTGCGCTGGGACAGGGACAGAAAGGGCCATTAGAACCTGTTTTACGAGCTACTGCAAGTAGACTGACCACCAATAGCTTTTTGAATTGGCCATTAAAAAGTGCTTAGGGGGCTTGATGAGCTGTGCCTTGTTTGAGTAATGACTTAACCGTTGGGTAATTTCTCGCCACATACTGCCTCCTCTGGTTAGCTCCTCAACGATGCAACCATTCTGCTTGGATGTCCCTTTTTGTTGTGAAAAGCTGTATAACTTCAGGTTCAACATTGTTAGATCGTTTTTTTTTCTGTGACAAGTCGCAGGAATAAAATCAATCGGCACTTCTTAAACTTCCCAGGTTAACCAAGGTCACATTGTGCAGGTTTAACTTCTAGTGAGGCTTACCATCTTGTTTCAATTCTTCCCCTATTTTATTTTACAACCACATTACCAAACCATTTGCCGTATCCTGCTTTTCAACGTGTTGTTTGGTCCATTCTGCTGTTTCTCATCATGCTGACTGGTTGGCTCCTGGCTTCCGTCTCCCTCTGAGGCCAGGAGGAGTGGAAGTCGACCTTTGAACTCTCCGGGGATCCTCTGGAGAGGGGCTGCAGTCTGCTCGCAGAGGGGGTACATGCGAGTACAGAGTGTGTGGGTTATTTTCAACCTACTGGGCTCTAGCTGAATTATTGCCAGAAGACAAGCATATCCTGGCAAAGGGTCCATTCTTGTACTGATGTGGGGCACTTAACATTTATATGTCTGCAGTCTCGTCCGCCTGCTCCTTCTCATCAGTGTCCTCCCCATTAGGGCCTTGAGGCTGTCTTTGGGGACAGAAGTGCATTCTGGGAAACCCTGTGGTGTGTTTTTCAGGGGGTGGTTACCAGGAGGGGCCCGAGGCTGTGATGTGGCTCTAGGGTTCCTGCTGCCTGCTGTTTCTCCTCGGTTCTCCCAGGGCTTTAGAGTTTGTTCTGGCCGTTATTACCGCTTCATAAAACCTCAATGGCTGTCACACAATGCATGGCAGGAGAGGGGTGGGCTGAACTTGAACCTTGTCTCCAGTCAAACAGCCAGCGGCGAAACAAGCAAACCCTTGCCAGAACACTTTGAAATTCCTTTCCACCCACCTGCTGACTACCTTTGCCAGCCTACCTCCCCATTGGTTTCCAAGACTACCAAGCTTCATCCTGGGAGCGGTTAGCTTTTTCTGGGTCTTGCGTTATAAATGTTTGACACGGACAGGAACTCCTTGCCTTCACCTCACCAATGTTCCCCTCAATGAGACAGAGTGTTGCAACTCTATTTGTCCACTCTATCTATCAAATTATTTTTATTTTTTATTTATTTTTGTCTAATTCCGCTTATTGTATCATAAAACTGCATTTTCAAACGTGTGTTCACACCTGTGAAATGTGTTAATACTACTGAATGATTCACTCTGGTCCTTTTTGTTATGCTATGTGTTGTCTGACCACTGTCTTTCTCTTGTAGGAGCTGGAGAAAGCCCTGTCGGAGCAGGACTTTGATTTCCTGGGTGACCTCATCGCCTGTCTTTTACAGGGATGCTACCAGCGCAAGGACATCACGTAAGCTGCCCCATGTTTTACAGGAAAATGAGTTGCCATTGTTGACATATCTAGGTGGGGTTGTAACTCCTCACCTAATCAAAAGAAGAAGCTGACAAATGTACCATCCTCTGTGATGAGGCTGCCGGAGACACAAGAGTTCCCGCCCCACTGTGTAGGACGGGGTGACGGGGAATTAAGGCCTTGCTTTCTACCAGATTCAGAGAAGCTAAGACAGTGTGCTGAAAGACTGAACCTTGTCCTGAAATTAATCTTGGATCTCTGTAGCTCCCTTTGTATGAACATAAACACCACTTTGCATCATTAGTTTTTCTTCTTCCTTGATTACACTTGAAAATAAATTCTCATATGTTAGAAATTGACATGCATCAATCATCACAAATGGTTCAGAATTTGATGACTGTTGTAACATGAGGTTTTCCTCCTATGTTTAAGTGAAACATTAATTAGAGATGTGTACAGAGCGTATGTATTGCATACATGATGAAGATTTCTTTGTATATATTTTGCATGCTGTGATGCCTATCCATAGCTGGCATGAAGCTATTGCACCATCCTTCTTTGTGGTTATGAAGGTAGGCACATGGAACCAAAACTACTGTTTGTTACAACAGCTGCAGACACATCAAAGAGCAAGCATGGCTCTAGAAGGAGTCAAATTAAGCTCTGGCCGCCTTTCAAAACGTCCTCATAAAGCACTAGGCCAAAGATCTGCTTTGGTATTCAGTAGTTCAGGTGGTTGCTATTCAGATCTACATTCGGGTTTCTCCAGACGCCCCCCCCCTTTTCTATCTCCTTTTATTCCTGGTCATCATCAGCAAGCAGCCCAGTAGTGCCAGTCAGGCCATAATAGAAAGGCAGGAACCATTCCAGGCGTCCACCTGGAGCGGCCGGCAACAGAAGGACAACTGGCTTTATTGGAGCGGACAGGCGCTGGCGTCCTGGGGACGGCTGCTCAGGCCTTTCACTGAGCTGCCCTTTTCATCCGCCCGCGCTAAACGCTCCGGCAGAGCGGGGGCCGGGGGAGGTGTGAGTGTCCGCGGGGCCTATCGGAGAGAATAAGGAGAGGCAGGAGATAGAAGGAGAGCCGGCAGTGCGAGCGGAGGACAGAGGGAGGGGGTGTGCCTGCAGCTGTGTGAAAAGTGCACGCTGCTCTTTCAAGATAAGCCATTTTTTTTTCCTCTTCCTCTTTCTCTGGGCTGTTGCGGGCATGCTGACCCCTGCCTCAGGCCCTTGTTCCTGTTCAGCTGAGCAGGAGCAGACAAAAAAGTGCAGATTAATCAGCCTCATCTGAGCTGGAACCAACGTTTATTTATCGGCTCACCCCACCCCACCAGTCCCCTTTCTGCAGCCGACGTTTAGGTTGAATCGGTTTCTTCTCTGAGCTCTGTTTAAATGAAAAATATTCCCCCACTGCTTGCTTAACCACAGCTTGCTACAGTACCCCTGCTGATTTCAGTGCTAAGCATACCTATGCTGGCTGAAAGGTTACCTAGCCACATGTAGTGAGGGAGAGGAAACCCATCACTAGGCCCTTCTAGCAGTATATGTAGTAAAAAAAAAAAAAATCTTGCAAAAATGTAGAACATTTGATTGAAAATCCAGTCATTGGAAAAGAAGAATGGCTTGCCAATGACTGTGGCCTTCGAAACAAAGGGCTGCACTTGGGTCTCAAATACGGTGCAACATTCCTACAATAGCTGATACTTTGATTGCTGACGGTGTTAAAAAAGAGGCTAGTTAAAACTTCGAAAATTGGGTTAAGAAAAAGCATTTTTAAATGAATAGGTGTCTTGAGTGAAAAACGTATCTGGGGCACTGTTTTACCAATGGATAACCTAATAATCGAATGTGACACGATCCTCTTCATGTTACATTTTCATTTTGGAGTGAATGGTCACTACTACTGTGGAAGAACATGAGGAATCCTTACATCACAGAAGTCATTGAGTCATACACTAAAATGGTGTTTTTCGATCAACATCTCAAATACGCTGTAGCTTGTGGCTAATGGCTGTTCTTTAATACGCACTATCGAGGAATCTCAGAGGGGCCAATCACCATTTAGTCGACTGGCGTATTGTTCCGTGGCGCGGTCTGAATCCGTTCAGACACCTAAATGGCCCACCTCTCTCGCTCTGGTCTCCCTTGCAGCCCCCAGGCCTTCAGCGGTTACCTCGATGACATCATCAACTATCGCTGGGAGCTGGAGGAGGGCAAGCCCAACCCCCTGCGGCAGGGCCCCTTCCAGGAGCTGCCCGTCCGCACCCAGGTGGAGCTGCTGCATCGCCTGTGTGACTACCGGCTGGACGCCGCCGACGTCTTCGACC
>OOFH01047722.1:0-11022 GCA_900323355.1 Merlangius merlangus
GCCCACAGTTTTAACGTCACTTACTGTAGGCCCGTATGAGCCTATTTTAGACGCAGATTTGCGTTCCTTGTCGCTTAAGACTGCCTTCCTCTTGGCGCTCTGTTCTGCGAAACGTGTCAGTGAGCTGTGTGCTCTCTCCGTTAGCGAAGACTGCCTTAGGTGGCAGGCAGGAGGTGCATGCGTGTCACTTTGGCCAAATCCAGCTTTCCTGCCAAAGGTTATTAATCCGCAGACCATAAACCAGGTTCTGGAGGTGAATTTCAGCCTTCTTCCACCTCACAGGCGGAGCAAGACAAGTTGCTGACTCTGTGCCCAGTCAAAGCCTTGAGGTCCTATCTGGCCCGTACACAGTCCTTGCGGAAAGCACACTCTCAGCTTTTCATCTGTTATGGGGCAGCAAGGCAGGGGCTTCCGCTCTCCAAGCAGAGACTATCGCATTGGCTGGTGGAGGTTATTTCCCATGCTTACAGGGCGCAGGAAATACCGGTTCCTTCAGGTACGAGGGCTCACTCTACCAGGAGTATGGCTACGTCTTAGGCTGCCCTTAGGGGTGTAGCAGCAGACGACATCTGTGCAGCGGCTTCATGGTCGACGCCATGCACTTTTACCCATTTTTACAGGGTGGATGTAACTCGCCCACCCCCAGTCGGTGACGCCGCCCTCATGTCCGTGACCGAGCGAGGTTTTAATAATTGATTCTGGGTTCCTCGCGACCCTTTTGGTATGTGTCATCCCTTTTTTAAGACCGTAGTGACGCTCAGAGTGAGGTCGAAACAGATCGTAAGTTACGAAGGTAACTATGGATCTGTGAGACCGAGGGATGACCGTCTATTCTTGTCTCTCGGACCATCCTGAGGCGTTCAGGGATAGGAGACTGACCCGGGAGCATTCTCTACTATTTATTAACGCAAGTCGTTCTGCTTCCGGAGGTCACTGGCATGACGATTTTGACATATGGTCTCGGTGATAGGCAGAACGAAGGTGATCATTCCTTTTTTAGACCGTAGTGACGGTCATCCCTCGGTCTCAAAGATCCATCGTTACCTTCGTAACTTACGTTATTTGTCGTCTGCGCTGTAGGTTGGTGGTCAATACAGTTTGACTTCTTAACGAAGGATAGCCTTATATTTTGAGAAAATAATCTGAAACATGCTGCACACCTTTGCAAATCTCTTTCTGATTCAAAGCCATGAGCCCACTGCTACAGAAATCTGATAGTCAGCTCAGGTTGCAGTTAATTAGTATTTAAGTACTCAAATAAAGATGACAGATATTGTTAACAAATCTTGCTCCATGTGCCCTTTTTGGAATTAGAGCACCTGCCCCTCAAAGGTCTCTGCACGGCCCTGCTCCTCTGAAGTCCTGCCTTTTCTCTCCCTCTCCTCTAAACACATGGGCTATTTCTCAATTCAGGGGGCGCATCCTTCGAAGGCTGCATTCAAAGGCCGATTGCGACACTGCGATGCGTCAAGGCTCCTTCAAATGCGGAAGACCAATGCAGCCTTCTTTTCCCGGATTTGAAGGATCCTTGGATCCTTCAAATCAAATATGTTGGATCCTTCACGGCCCAACATAAGATTCATTACGCGTTGTTCAGAAATGGTGTCGGAGAGAGCGGAAGCAGCAGTTGCAGCAAATTACATATTTAATGACAAAACTATGTAAAAACATTTATTTATATAAAAATAAAGTTGGGACTATTTTAAATTTGTAACTTTATTGTCAAAGTTCAATGACATTAACACAAGCCATAACGTTAAACTAATTAACGTTATATTATATATGTATATACAATTATTATATAACGGCGCCATATTTCTCCTCCGCCGTCTGGTTTTAACCGCAGCTGTCAGGGTTGCTAGGTGACAGAAACGGCGCGTCGTCACGCAAGTTAAAGCGCTTGTTACGCAAACTTGAAGTGCTCCGTAGGCCAGACCCTCTCATTTAAAAATGTTTGTCCGGCCTTCGATCCGGCCTTCACGGTCTACGAAGGCCACACCTTCATAGGCCGCATCCTTCAAAGGACGCGTCCCCTGAATTGAGACACAGCCATGGAAGTGGTTCCACTTTCATGTGCATATGGCTCCTGTGAAGTCCCGCCCTGTCCATGAGGCTGATTCGAAGCAGCCGGTCCTGTGCGTGGAGAGAGGTCAGGTCTACCACTGGGCACCACGTGTCTCCTTGCTTCCATATTACACTAAAGAACAGGAAGTCGGAGGGGGAGGATTACCTCATCCAGCAGGAAGGAAATGGCAGCGAAGGCGAAGGACCAGCCATACTTGTAGCTGAAGTAGGTCTCGTAGGTCTTGGTCCGGTTCAGCATTTCATCGTTGATACTGGAAATGTACAGCACCAGACCGACCACCAGAGAGAGACCTGGAGCAGAGAGAGACCAAACTTCATCTGGTAACCATTTACCCTAAGGGCAGTGTTGGGGGTAACACGTTACAGTAACGATATTACTTTTTTGGGAAAAAAAGTAGAGTAACGCATTACATTTAAAATATCGGTAACTACACTACTTTACTAGACTATAGTAATGCGCTTTCCTGTGTTACCCAAGCTGTGTTTGCCTGCATGTGAAGTTTTGATCTGTTGTGGTGCATGCTGCCTCTGTGTCTGCAGGCCTGCTTGCCTCGGCACGTTGCCATAGCGATCGATTTGAGTGACGTAGCTGCTTGTGCGAAGGAGTGTTCAAGTGTTGGAGCGCAGAAGCAGGTGACACAGAAAAACTGTCTGGTTGCAGGGTTCATTGTAGAAGACATGCTTTCCGTGTCGAATCACTCCGATTTAGAAAAATACTAGATAAAATACCCGCGACTCGCGTGTTATACCGACATGGAATCGAAGCTCAAAATAATTTGAGTCCTCCCTGGATAATGTGTCCACCACCGTGGACATTTAGTCCGCCAACCACAAAAGTTAGTTAGGAATGACGGTGCACTGGATAGACAGCATTACTTTAAAACTTGAGAAGGCTGCTCTTGCCTGCAAGAGGGTGAGAGGAAGACACACTTATGATGTCATAGCTTGCGAAATGGATCAGGTTCATTCAGCCTTTGGACCACATAAAGAAAAAGCATGTGTCACAGCCGCTTAAGTGCATTTCTGTTTTAATTGTATGGGATGAAGTGACCTTTTTATATTTTTCAATGACTACTTAATTTTTGTTCTCATGTTTCCCAAAGCCTGTGTTTTTAATAAACTTGTGTGTTGCTACTGATTGACCTCACCATAGCCTACTTTATCCTGTTATCCTTTGTGCAGACAGGGATATCGTTCTTTCATCTTTTCTATGAATTCATTTTTAGTTAATTTTATTGTATGACAATGTTTATATGTGAAGCACTTTGAGTCTGCCTTGTGTATGAAAAGTGCTATATAAATAAAGTTGCCTTGCCTTGCCTTTCATATGGTTTTATATGCTTTTTTGTATAGATTTATACAAAAAACACTAAGTGATGATAGGGCTATGATGTTTGTCCATGTATCTACAGTAAATTAAGAAACGGGAAAGTAAAGTTATAAGTATTGAAGTTACTTTTCGAATGCAGTAACTAGTAAAGTAATCTCATTACAATTGACAGAAGTAACTAGTAATAAGTAACTAATTACTTTTTTTGAGTAACTACCCCAATACTGCCTAAGGGTAGATTATTGGATGTTATTTTACTTCATTTAATGCTTGATTCTGATTGGCTTGGAGGAGGGCATTAACCCGGCAGGTTGCCCGCTGACTTGTCGGTACTTGCTTCTGACTGAGCACAGCGTAATCAAATAGTAGATCAATACGGCACTTGTATTTCAGCCTTCAAAACGAGACCTGGTGAATTGTGAAAAATTAATTAAACTGTAATCAGACAACGCGGTTATTGCTATAGACCCTAGAGTATCTGTGGTATAAAGGCTGAGACGAATTTCGATTTATAAATATGTACAATCCATAACGTTAGCTCTCTGGCTCATAGCTCAGGAGAGTAGAATACCTCCTAAAATCATTGCTTGTTTGCCGGAAACGGAAAGGGGGGCTGTTTATATTTGGTTGTAGTCCTTTCGCTCGGTTCTCCGTCTCAACGGTAGAGCTAGAACCGAGTGAAAATACTTCAACCAAACGTAAACAGCCCCCCTTTTCGTTTCTGGTCAACGAGCAATGAGTCTTCCAACAGAAATTAAAGGATTTACAAAATGTGCTAAATGTGCAATAAAACATGATAGAAACTGTATTTCGCTACGATACTTGATTCAACCACTCTATTTCATCCTAGACAAACCACAGGGGGCTCAATGTTTAACATACCGGAAAAAAAGAACAGCTTACAGCAACATATTGAAAAAAAGAACTATGAACTAGTTCATTTTTTGGAACTGTGAACTTAGTTCAAATTTTTGAATTATGAACGTTTAACTGAACTAGTTCATTTTAAAATTTTTGACCTGAACTTTGAACTAGTTCACGTACAAAGTGAACTTTCCCAACACTGCCTCCAGGCAACACAGGTCAGATACTAACTCTTGATGTCCTGTACTGTGCAGCCCTAACCCCTAACCCTTTCTACTGATCATAACCATATCCACTATCTCACTATATTCACTGATCACAACCCTATATTCACTGATCACTATCCAACCCTATCCACTGATCATAACCTTATCCACTGATCACAACCCTATCCACCGATCACAACCCTATCCACTGATCATAACCCTATCTACTGATCATAACCCCATCCACTCTAAACCTATCCACTATCTAACCCTATCTACTGACCATAACTTAATCCACTGATCATAACCCTATCCACTATCTCACCCTGTAGCAACCAATAACGTAATAACTTGCCAATAATGTAAAATGGTTGTTGGACCAATAACGTGCTAATTTTTTGCCAATGATGTAATAACTTATAAAGTTATTGGCTGGTTATTACGTTATTGGCCTTGTTTTTTAAAAAAAATAAAAATATAATAACTGAGTCAATGATGTAATAAATAAAAAGAGGTATCAATTTATTTTATTTTCAATTTCTGGAGAGAAACTGTCACACTTAGGCTTAATATTGCATCTTGCAACACATGCTTAAATATCTGACCTTACAGATACCCCTCCACCCTCATACCCCCCTCCACAGTATGCCATTATAGGAGCAAAGGGTAAATTTGGATTTATATGCAACTCTTAGGGTTCTGTTATAGTACTCCGTGTATCCAACTCTGTCACCACGCAGACGCTTTGACGGAGTCGTGAGCCTTTCAAAGTTCTGCGTTGCAGTTTTCAGTATGGTATTGCAATTCACCGCTGGTATGCTAGGGGCTGCGGGAAAGAGACGTTGGAAAGAGACGCTGACCATAACAGCCCTGCGATCTCCATCGTTCTGAGTAGCCTCTACGGAGAGCAACATTTTTTGGAGGCACACGTCGGGCTACGGAGAAGGTCTCTAAAAGGGTTTGCGACGATGGTGAGGGTTCTCCGTGGCTACGGAGAGCACTTGACGCAGTATCATAAACAAGGCTTTACTTTACTTTTTTTCTTGAATCAAAACAGCTTTGGGGCCAGCCTTATCTGCAGAGCGAAATTAGATTGCTTGCAGATTGGGCTGAAAATGTAATAACTGAGCCGATAATGTAATAATACATAAATATGGCTTCAGCCACACATTTAATATTATCATGTTATACTGCTGTATTCACCAATAATCATAAACTGAATGTTAATGCATATGCCCTAGATCAGGGGTCTCAAACCTTTTTCCCTCAGAGAGCTATACTTTTAGATAATAAAAATGACGGAGAGCTACTCGTGTTTTATATTATGTGTAACATTTATTGACATGGCCAGTTTGTATCAAAATCACCAGAATAAGGTTTTGTTTGGCAAAAGCATTTACAAGACAGACACAATTTGTTTAAAAACATTGAAACCTCAAATTAAACTCAATGTTTATGCAAGCATGCCTATGCATTTATCTGTAATTTTAACCACCACACAGTTAAACAACACATTTTTTGTATGAACAATTTCAAAATTAAGCCAACTAACAATCTGTCAAAATATAATAATTGAACTCTTAAATATGCATATCTATGGATTTCTTTATCTTTTCATGTATCACTGATAAACTCACATATTTTGTATGAACATTTGCAAAACACTGTCATCTAATTCTCTCACTGTCAAAACATAAAGGTTGAACTCATCAGTTTGTGCAGGCATTTCTTCACCTTTACAACTCAAACCTTTGAACTCTCATAGGCTACTATTGATGAAAAAACATTCATACCTATTTCCTATTTCCTTTGTCCACATCACACTTTCAGTCATTTATTAGTGAGATACCTGGTACTGCATGGAGATAACAAGAGAGCTGTATGCTGGAATGTACCCACTTAGGTTCACTCTTCAAATGTTCATATGTCAGTCTTCATATGTCAGGCAGATTCACATACTGTAGGTATTTGGACCCAAACAAAGCAGCTATCTTCAGAGCTGCTTGACACAGATTATTATAGTTTTCTGGCTCAACCAAGCTCAAGAAATGTTGTGCATGCTGTTGAGATTTAAACTGGACATCATTTTGGAGGTTTAAAAGTTACATTTCTGTTTCAACAGGATCAACACAGACAAGTTCTGCCATCTGCCCATACATCTCACTTATGTTCACATCCATGATGGGTTGGCCATATGTGTCACACAGTGCTCAAGTTTCTGAAAGCCTCTGAATCTGTCTGCCAACTCCTTGTCAAGTTCTATCAAGAGGTCACAATACTTCTCTGTGTTCAAAGCATCAGCTTCCCCTGCATGGGTTTCCAAAACCTTTGCCACAGAGGGGAAATGCAGGAATCTTTTGGCCTTCAACTACTGGATGAAAAAGGCCAGCTTTGCGCTGAACGCGTTATCAGTACTGATCATGTTGCGCATGTCTTTCTCTTTACCTTGCAACTGTAAGTTCAAGTTATTCATTTTGTCAGTTACATCTGTCAAAAACGCGATATCAAGGACCCATCCTGCATCAGATATCAAGGTGGTGTCCTCCCCCCTCTTTTCCTATAAAACCTTGATTTCACCAAGCAAGGAAAAAAATCTTTGAAGTACCTTACCATTGCTTACCCCTTGAATTGCTTTAAGGTCCTGTGTTGCTTAGCCTTTGCTCTGATGGAGTTGATAATGTTGACAACCGGTTTCATTACATGATCAAATCCCATGACCGTCGCAAATAGAGCCTGTTGATGAATTATGAAATGGTAGTCCAGAAATGTTGGAAACTCCGGGTCCGCTTTGCATCTGGGCAATAAATCCAGTATGTCGACCGGTCATCTCTGGTGCTCCGTCAGTGCTTACTGAAACCAGCTTTTCAACACAGACACTCTTCTTGCCATTGTATTGTAGTTGTACATCAGCATAAACAGATAACTTTTCTGTCTTTCATTTGTGGTCCTTGAATAACGTTTCAGCCACCGTGTTTATTGCCTCCTTTACAACACCCCCATCAGTGAAGGCCTTTTTGTGCTTTGTCAGGATGTGCGCCACTTTAAACAAAGCCTCTGTACAAGCAGTAGCCTTCTGTACTGGTCTGGTAAAAAGAGACTGCTACCGTTGTAGCTGTGTACTCAGCTCCTTGATCTTTTGTTACCGTAGATTGGTATCGACTTGAAAGTCCAGTGAGAAGGACCTGTGGACGGTGGTGAAATGGTGCTCCACGTTGCATTTTCTACCGACCGCCAAGCTTACTCCACAGATAAGACAAACACACGTGTCCTCTACATTTGTGAAACAAAAATCAATTTCCCAATTCCCGTGAAAATAGTATGTTTTCCGCCTCTTTTTGCATTCCGCGAACATGGTCATTGTTCTGGTAACATCACGATGCCATTATCAACGACCAACCAAATTAGACGGCAGTATAAATTCTTTAAATGATTGGCAAATAATTATTTCGTGTCAGAAGGGGGCGGGTGTGAATTCAATTCGATGGAACTTAGAATTGGCTTGGCAAGAAAAGGAAAATGAAGAAAATGGCATATTATGAAAATTTGTGTTTGGAGAGCTACTCTGAAGGGGGTGGCGAGCGACTGGTAGCTCACGAGCGACACGTTGGAGACCCCTGCTCTAGATGCTGCTCCTAAACTGATTGAATGCACATGTACATCCATCCACACAGAAAACTTCGAAAGACTAATGACTCCATCAAAGCGTCTGGGTTGGTCATGGAGTTTGACACACAGAGTACTATAACGGAACCCTAATAGTGACATATACATCTAAATTCACTCTTTGCTCCTTTAAGGCATCCTGTGGAGGGGAGTATAAGGCTGGAGGGGTAGCTCAGATATTTAAGCATAAAATAAAGTGATACCTCAGTTATTACATTATTGGCTCAGTTCTTACATTTTCAAATGATTTTTTTAGTACAGTTGGCAGTTGTTACGTTATTGAACGTTATTACGTTATTGGTTGCTACAAACCCTATCCACTGATCATAACCCTATCCACTATCTAACCCTATCCACTATCTAACCCTATCCACTGATCATTATCATATCCAATGATCATAACCCTATCGACTGATCATAACCCTATCCACTAATCATAACCCTATCCACTATTAGGGTAATTTTTGTACTTAAAAACTATGATTGTTATTTTACTAACCTAACTAATTACCCGTTGGCTGCTAACAAGGGTACAACTTCGCCTATATGGCAACTTTTGTGATTTAGACCTGATGAAAGTGGACAGCCAAGGGACACGACTGAAGTTTTGACAGTCGTTTGCAAGAACTGCTCATGCGTGATCTGCGCAAAAGATGGGCAGACGACCAATCTTCATCACTTGCATGTGCATCCGATGGACGATGATGTCGTCCATCGGCGCAACCCTATCCACTATCTAACCCTATCCACTGATCATAACCCTAGCCTCTAAACATAACCCTATCCACTATCTAACCGTATCAACTATCTAAGCCTTTCAACTAATCATAACCCTATCCCCTATCTAACCCTAGCCATTTAAAAAATAGCATGGCAACTACTATTGGTTAGTTGAAAATAATAGCAAAGATGGCGGATTGTACATTGAGTTTAAGATGCTTTTTTATTTTTAACCAGAAAAAGGCGTTGTTGACATGTGTCCTGGCCAAGACAGGCAACAGTAGCCTGCAGTTATACACAGCCTACACACAAAACATTAGAAAAATAAACCAACTGAAAAAATCGGCAGGGGGGGAGGGGAATATCGATATAGCAAGACATTTCGGGAGGCTCAAGGAGAAGAGTAATATTACATTCATGCGTATGTAAGTGCGCAAGGCCTATGTAATGGCGTGTTTCTTGGTGGAAACAAAAAAAGCAAACAAACACAGTACCTACAAGTTATTTCTGGACAACAGCGAAAGCTTAGTTTATTGAAGAAAATGTCGTGCAAAAGTTTGTTGTCCTTCTTCAACGTCGTCCGGTGTTACTCTTGCTTGATGGGTCGTGTTCTACTCTTTCATTTAATTCATAAGCAGGCTACGGCGGGGCCGTGTGTGCTTGCGTGTGTGTGTTTGTGTGTGCGTGCTGTGCCTGTGTGTGTGAGCTGCAGGCTGCTTGGCACATGTGCACTTGACCAAGTGTGGAGGAGCAACTTGTTTTACAGGCCTGCTATTATAGAATTAAGATATTTTATATCTTCTGTATTTTATATATCCAACCCATCCCACATATGATTGGTTGACGAGCCCGCCCCATCTCACATATGATTAGACCGCCCAATCTCACATATAATTGGTTGACAAGCCCGCCCCATCTCACATATGGTTGGTTGACGAGCCCGCCCCATCTCACCTATGATTGGTTGAAGAGTCCGCTCCATCTCACATATGATTCATTTTAAGTCTTTGCTTTCCAATCAAATAGTTTTTCCAAATCCTCATTACAATTTTAACACATGTATTACTATGTTTGACAAATTTTAATAATTTCTCTTTTCTTATTCAACCACATCTCCTCCATCTCAATTCATCTGGGACATGGGCTGCTAATGGGGCTGTTAAGTGGAACACAAGACGAAGCCATGAAACATGAGTTATTCAAACGTACTTCCTCCTCTGAGCTGCCGTACCTGACAGGATGAAGAAGATTCCAGAGACGAAGGCGAGCACGGTGTGGTGAGGCCGTATGTGGCCCACGTTGCTGAGGACGAAGCCGATGAACATGAAGAAGAGGCTAACCAGAGGGAACGGCGTGGCGGAGCGAATCATCTCTGAGTGTACAGGGACAGGAGGAGACATGTCCTTTACTTCCACTGCAGCGGCCAGAGCACATGGGAAAGACACTGAATCCTGAGGAAGATTATCCTATCTCACAGGGAAAAAGACAGAATCCTGAGGAAGACTATCCTATATCACAGAGAAAAACTCAGATTCCTGAGGAAGACTCTCCTATATCCAGGGAAAGACACTGAATCCTGAGGAAGGCTGTCCTATATCACAGGTGAAGGCACTGAATCCTGAGAAAGGCTATCCTATATCACAAGGGAACCTAAGAGTTATGGAGCTTCACTTACTGAGTACGCTGACAGTGGACTCTGAGGTCAGCTGGCCGTTGGTGGGCATCATGTACTCTATAGTGAAGCAGCGTCCTTTCTCCTCCCCTGGAGCAGGAGAAAAAGAAGCAGACATGTGAGCTCTGGTTGTTCTGAGGTATCATGGTCTACAAACTGTTCCAATAAACTGGTTTAAGGAGCCGAGTAAGAGTCAGTAGATAAAGTGTGGCTTAGTTAGATTGGGGTGCACATTGGGCCTCTCCACGAGGAGACAGAAGGGCTGTCCCAGGACAGCCAAGCACAAGGCCCTGAACCAGCAGGCCGGTGGAGCCCAGCCAAGGACCAGGGGACAACACGGCTACCACCACAGGCCACATCCGCAGCTAGCCGCCCCTGGGACCAACCCCACAGGAGCCTCCCCTTCTCTCTCTCTCTTTGTCCCCCCCTCACTCTCTCTCTCCCCCCCCTTCTCCCCCTCTCTCTCTCCCTCTATCCTTTTT
>OOFH01047726.1:0-17919 GCA_900323355.1 Merlangius merlangus
CATGCTTTAGCATATGTCAACAGAATATTCGTATGGATCAATTCTGGAAGTGCTTTGTGAACCACTAACCAAGGGACCTGTTTTTTCCATGTAGCCTTCTTTCACGCAGCACCTGCTAATCAGAGGTATTAACTGCAAAGGGAGACAAAGGGGGAACAGATGAATAGACCAAAGTACTTTATTATGCAAGTTTAAGTGTTTTATAAGACATTCCACAGCATTCACCTTTACATTTGGATGATTTTGCTTAAGTTTTTAGATGGGGGAAGAGCGATAATGTCTATAAAACAACTACTATCTACTTTAACTGTATAGATCATTGACACAACCTGCCCTCATTTGAATTCCAGGATGTAACACTACAACATATGGAGACTTCCAAAAGGGACTTTCCTTGGCCTTCTCCATATTTTGTTGCGTTATCCTCTTCACTCAATAGGATGTGGCGCTATAATTTGAATGATTAAATTACAAATTATAGTGAAACAAGTGACAAAGAGACTGATCTTTACATTTACATGACCGGTAGGATAATAGTTTGTATAAAGAGGCAAAGCATGCTGGAAGTGGATGGAAAATTTTAATTATTATTATTATTATTATTATTATAAGTTTATTTGAAAACAGGGACAGTGCACATTAATAACATTACTGTAAATGCGCAGTCTATGCACTGTAATCACATAGACTGCAACGCAACAGCTTTCAGGTCTTTCACAACGTTCTTCATTATCAAATAGAATTTTAAACTACTGAATGCTCACCACATTTTCTTGAGCAGCTGGGTGTTTCCTCTTTAGGTATGCCAACTTAGTCGCCCGGATAGCATTGAACCAGGAAACAATTACCTAAAAATAATGTACCAGTTGAGTTTGCAGGATATTTGAATTTAGTTAGTATTTCTCATCTGATTATGATATGCAATTCATTGCATGTCTAGTAAAAATGTGTATTATCAACAATAAAAATTTTTTATCTTTATAAACTCAGGACTAATGCCGTTATTCAGAAGAGCCTAATAGCTACAGGGTGTCTTTTATGAAACAGGCCAAATCTTGGCCTGTTTTACAGACATGACAGTGGGGAGGTTATAGCACCTTATATAGCATCATCACTGGATCAGCTGACTCCTAAACCTACTCTTGCCATGAGCCATAGCCTAGGTTAGTCCTCCCTGCCCAATCTAAACGATGCATAGTTTTCTACGGTACATATGTCGGCAAGTCCTCACCTGTCCACTCTCATGGTAAACAAACAAATTCCTGGTGCGTTCCTCCTGCTGGTAGGAGATCTGCAGGCCGTGAGCGTGGCCCATTTTCTCGGGCTGGAAAACTGCATTCAGGTCCTTCATGTAGATCACACGTTTGGGAACCTTGGACTGAGCGGTGGTGGCGGGCAGGGAGTCAGTGATGCACAATACTCATGGCTTTGTAGCTCAGCCAGAAATCCATCAAATGGTTCATAAAAAGTACCCACGTCTTCTCTGACAAAGTATCTGAGTGTGAACTCTCTCTGGCAGAGCAGGAAGATCCTCTTGAGAAACGCCTTTTTGTTCTTGCCCTTCTTCCATAGAGCTGCCTCTAATATGTCTGGGTTACAGCAGATCCATGCTGTCTATTAAAAGGTATCCTATCTAACCATGCATACTACGCACTAACGATGGGGTTCACATTTACAGATGCATTAGTAATGTAATGGAGGTTAGGGTTTGGTTATACTTTCTTGTTCATTATCATTTGTTGTTGTTCATACCTGAGTTATAGTCACGCCGAACTTCATTGTTTTCCCCTGTGAATTCTCTTCTCTCGTACTTTGCACGGATCCATTGATCCCTAAGAACACTAAAAAGAGGCATACAATTTTCAGCCAATGTTCTAAGAAGTAACCATCCCAGAGCTTGAACTCATTTTTAAATCTTTTTTGGCCGTTAAATATGTTGAACATCATGGGTAGCCACCATTTATAAATAGCCTATATTTTGATACATGCAGTTCTAAATGCACCTACAATATTTGTATATGGTTCTGGGCCACTAGAATCTGTTCCTCATACAGGGTTCTCTTTCCCCGAACTCTTTCTGTTGAGTCTTTTTCACATCACAGATTTTTACCAAAATCGACACTCACACACAATCCGTCTGTTGTGGCTGATAGAAAAAAGCAGGGATGCATTTCTCGAACACGGAATTGGAGGAAGTGTTGCCCTTTTCTCTCATGAACTGAAACAAAAAGAGATTACAGCATGGTCAATGTCAATTTTTTTATTTTTTGTATATATTGTTCGGATTGTAGTCAGTTCGGAATCAATGTGTGAATATAGTGAAGAATTTATCGATTTGTCACGAAATTGCAGTTCAGCTGATGATTCATTAATTTGTCTGCTAGGCCAGTCTAAATGCAAAGTTAGGCTAACAGAAATCATCCAATAGATTTGAGGTAATTGGTCCAATAACCAAAAACTTGCACAAAGTTAATAATCCCACCTATATACCACTAACTATTTTGTTAAGATAAGATATAATATAAGATATAAGATATAATATATAAGATATAATAGCCTGAGAACAGAAAAAACATAAAATGATTTGTACACAACAAACGCTAAAAGGCAAGACAAGGAGGAGTAGTAGGCCTATGTTGAGTATGTTTTTGCTTGTGTTCCATCCCTGATTATCACCTATGATCGCTCATTAATTTCACGCATGAATTCCTTATTGTTTAAGAGTTCATTATAGCCCTCGCTTTACCTCAACAAGAGAGTCTTCCCAGTAATCCAGGCGTATGGACTTGACTCTGCTGACAGCCGGTAAGTCCCGGTGTGTTCCAGAACAGTTCAGACACACGAAAATACCAAGGACGTATGAGGCCCAGTCCGGATCTATCAAATAATTGATATATTAACTCGGGGAGACAGAAGACAACATAGACTGGACATTATACAGTAAATTTTGTCTTAATTGCCAGTAGGCCTATTTACAATAGGAAGGTACCCTTATCAAAATATTAGGCTATCTATATGGCACTTCATTTATTTTCCTAGGTATATGCTGAGTTTTCTATTTGAACCTATGAATGTTGCGTGCCGTGTACAAATGATCAAGAGGAACATAGCCTACAAAGAAAGTATCTACTTACACTTCCCCATGTGCAAAATGTGAAAAAGTAGGCTTTGATGTGTTATAAATCAGACAAAAACCACACATGAATGTTTTGAAAATATTCTACCAGCTCTTACACAGAATATCACAAATATGTGTGTGTGTAGCCTACTCACCTGGGGCTCCGCAATCAGCACACAAGTGATTTCCTGGCTGTTTCATCAAATCAAGCAAGATCTTCTTATTTCTTTCCGGATTTGCCATAGGTCACAGGTTGATGCTATTGAAATGGCTATTAAGTCCCACCTAAGATGCTACAGTGTAACACGTAGTCCATATTTGCGCAAAGGTTAAAATAACTACTGAGCTCCTTTCGGGGGGCCAAGAGATTTAGAATTTCCTCTTAGCGCAAAAAACCGACACGGTTTATTGTTCTCCCAGGCAACACAGTAACTCTGAAATAACAGAAACAGGAAGTCAGGTCAGTTTCTATTCATATTTCTATATAGGCCTATATATGCTAAGGTATGGAATTATTTTTAAAATTCTCCATGACCCTTGCGCTTTGCATTCCCCCAAGTCTGTATGAAATGGAATAAATGTGTGTAGCGCATTTACAAGTTGTGCTTATTACTGCAATGTGTCATGCCATGTCATCACTTAAAGAGTTGGACGTTTCTTTAATATTAACATTTTCCAGTGTGATTATCTAAAATAAGTTATGAAGTCTACAAAAAATATAGTATTGAAGACATAAGCTTGTTATAATCTAGAAACAGTGCCAGGCCTACAATAGTAGCCTACCTTAATTAATACATTTAATAGGCCTACGTGTCGTGTGTGTGAGATAGTTTGAAATTGTTGATTTAAATCTGGAAGGCATTCCTTCCTACTGCGGAAGAAAGAAGTATAGCGCGGAACGACTTCCCCAGTAGCCCTGTTTGAGGTCGGGCTTTTGTATAGTAACGGACAACAACTAGGAGCAAAGGCAAAGTTATTAGAGCTCAACAATGCTTTAAACGAATTGTCCATAAATAAATATATTTAAACGGAGGACTATGTTGGTCGCCAGACGATTAGTATCAACATTTATTCAGAGGGGTATGTTTCAAAGACGTGCACCTCATTTGCTATTATCAATGAAAAAGTAGCCGACCGGCTAATCTAGTTTGTCTATTTATTATCTCCCGATTACATCTAATGGCTGCCGTATTTATTAACCTTACAGGAAATAATTCCGGCCCATCTGGTTTGTTCAGCCGTCCTCATGGAGCCTTCCCTGAACTTGAACCCCGGTATCTTCAATGCACGTGTTGCTGGAGAAGTCGCGTCCCCGTAGCAGGGTTCGAGACCCTGAACGCAAACCTCATCCCCACTGCACCGTGTACAGATGAACTATCGCTGGACACCTGCTTTACTGCAGACCAGAGGGAGGTCATCCTCCGGACCCTGAACAATGCTACGGAGCTAGAGCTGGCAGGTGTCAAGCTCTTGCGAGGACGCAAGTCAGTCAACATTGTTGATTACAGGACCAAAAATGGACCTTTCAGAAGTCTCGAGAGCGTGGTGAATGTACCCCTGCTGAAGCACAAGAGTGCGCTCGTAGTTTTTAACTCTATTCTCAATCCGCTCAAGAAAGAGAAGAAGGTGAAGGTTCAATTGATGAAGTTTATCAAACCTGAGGTGGACAGAGCCTGGCTTGAGGTGACCCTTACCTTACTAATTTAAGTGAACATTTTATCTTAAGTGAATTGCGGTGCATGCTCATTCCAAAATGTGTTTATCTTTCAGGAAGCCACTTCCATAGTGTCAATAATATGTGGGACTAACAAAGTTGCCTGGGCCCATGTGGACAGAGGGATGATGGTGCTGGACTGGCAACAACTGGACTGTCCTAACTTTTTAAAGGGGACCTACATTGCTTCATCTTACTTAAATGATGCAAGTATAGACTGGCCAGATTGTTAATTTCATGTTGGGTAGTATCCTAATTATGCTTAATTAATTGCTTTATAAAAAAAACCACTCATATATAAGGACACCTACATCTGTACACGAGTAACTTGTGGTCATTTGTTTCTTGCACCAGATCTCTAATGTTGTGTCACAGCTGCCCCCAGCAGACTTCTACTTGGTGGAGAAGCCCTCTATCTCCCTACAGAACACAACTCTGTTCCCCATCATGGCTCACATGCGTTCAGTGGAGGCCATGCTGTTTGCACTGCTGGAGCCCAAAATCTACCAGACAGACTCAAACACACCTCCCAGGTAATACAATCATGAATTCAATTAAAGGGCCCCTATTTTACCACCAGGTTTGAGTGGGAATAGCTGTTACAAACCATTTTTTAATCGAATCACCTTCTAGTAACAGCACAAGTGGGTGTGTCCACCCAGAAGTTTACTGGATAGTTATGGGGCATTCACGACGGTGGAGATTATGGGGAAAACATTTTCGCAACGTTGGAAAGTTCTCGTGAAAGACACCTCATGACACTCTTATGATTCTACTTCCGTCCGGCAACTGGGGCCAGATTTTGAAGTTTCCCAGTTGTTGATGTCTGGTTTACTAGTGAACATGAACATGGCGGAACATGAAAGTTTTATTCAATATAAAATAATTAACCATATCACGTACTTTACTATTGATTGACGTTGTCAGCGTCTGTTGGCATGGACTTTGCTCAGTTTCAAACATTGTGTACTGGTAAACCAGCTCTAGATAAGGGCATGTGTATCCTTCCAATACAGTGGCAATACAATGTGCTTCTCGTAAATAAAAGCAAAAGGATAGTAGGTGATCGGCTACAAGGAAATAAAGGGGTTCGAATTTAAAACTGATCCTACTAAGTTCTGTTTAGTTTTTACTGTTTATCGGATAAAAAACCCCTGCTGCGAAGAACTTTTAGATTCCCAACACAGTGCACAGGAACGGTCGCTGTCGGGAACTCGCGTAAGCCTGAGCGCATCACTGAAGAGGCATCTCATTATCACCCGGACCATGAACACGCCTTTAAGCCTACCACTTGGTGCAAGTCCACTGGGTAGGCTGGTAGACTAGGGGGCCCATTCAATAGCGCAAAATTAACTTGATACGCGGGAATGTAATTATGCTAGGGCTGGGCGATCAGAACAGCTGGATACATACCTGTATATTATTTTAGATTTGAACATTTTTGTGTATTTTTTTTAAGGTGAAATTTCAAAGTTCTCGGTTATAATATGTTTTTGAGAGTGACATGCTGAATAAATACATCATGTTTTCAAACTCAAAAAAATAATCGTTTGAATAATCGTGATTTCAATATTGACCAAAATAATGGTGATTATAATTTCTTCCATAATCTAACAGCCCTATGTAATGCTAAAGCAATTTTACATTTTCATCAACTTTGTATACAATATTAATCCGTAACTTTCTTTGTACTTTGCCTAAAATCTAAATTGGTCCTATGCAGATCTCAATGTCCGATGCGAAGTAGATTTATCAATCCCTAATTTGTTCCCCAATACCAATATTGATGGCTACTTTGAGAAAGATTGAATAACTAATAGGTTTAGGCCAGGGCCTCCAAATTGTGTTCTCCCATTCTAAATTGGGGCTAAGCAGTGCTGCATCGACACTTCTGCTATTGCTATTTATGCAAGAATAAAACGTATAAAACAATTATTTAACATCAAGACTATTATTTTAAAAAGGTGTGATTGTGCGCAAGTATAAAGTCCAGCTCGTCGTCCTCCTCAGGGTCCTTAACATGATGCGTCTGGCCGTTGGGCGCCACTTCGGCCTGATGGTGGGGGAGTCGCGGACCAGCGGCGCCCAGGCCGTGCGTCAGATGATGACCGAGTCGGTGACGCAGAAGCTGCCACGGCTTAACTTCCCCCAGGACCTGCTGCTGAAGTACAGGAACGCCTTCCAGATGGGGCGGGGCCGAGGGGGCGAGGAGCTGTGTGATGCCCTGCTGCAGGCTGTGGCCTTCTACGAGCTGCTCAGTGAGTCGTCTAGGTAGGCCTGGCCCGGCCTGGGTTAGTCCCGACCTAGTTTGAGCAAGAAGGACAGCTCGTTCACAACCCAACAGCAGGACCTACCAGGAGATGGTTGACGTGGTTGCAGGTGTGTTTCAATAGTTGGTTGAAGACGGGAGCCTTGAAGGATCACGGCCTTTGATTGAAGTCTCCCTACTGAATGGTCATGAATTGTTGGTGTGTGAAACCATGAAACCGACCTTTTCTCTATATTTAAATATTTTTTTAACTTTTCTTTTACTATGTAAGTGCAAAGCAGTCTTTTTCATTTTGAACACAAGCGCTGTTGAACTGTTTGACATAATATTGTGGGAACTTGGTGAGGTGGGAAATGTGTGGGTTTTGCTTCTTGGTAGGCATGTTTTGGTAAAATAAATAGTGGGCCACTTTCATTCCTGCAGTCTCTGAACCTCAACACCTATCTAAGTTCCTGTATGAATGAAATAACAATAACTGGGACAGAATTTACAAAAATATGGGTTTTATTTATACTTGTTTTCCCTTAAATGTATTTACACAGGACAGTTTTTCCCCTCGACTGCATACATTGATGCATACATTTCATGAGACAATAAAGAATTGAATTAATCAGATGTTAAAAAACACGTCAACTGACTCCGTCATAACTCAATCATTTACTCCATGCACTCCTCAGCCAGCTGTTGCATCGTTGAGTTGGAGAGACCCAGATGAATGCTGCGCAGGTAATTCTGAAACCTATTACAAATAGCAAGGTCATAATTATTCACCACAGCACATAAAATAAGCCTGAGACCATCCTGATTAGGGATGAACCGATTTTTTAGGACAATCAGCCTTATTACAATCAGCCTAGTCAAGGGATCAGGATGGTCTCCAGGCTACAAAATCACCCCCATGGTTACGTTTTTGGTGTTTACCCCCGGGTCCCCATCCTCAACTCAATCTGCTTGGGATCTCCTTGCAGGTGAGAGTCAAATCAGTAATAAAAAGCCAGGATGCAAGGCAACAGCACCCCCTATTGCACCCTGATGGCAGGACGTGGTTTAGAAGAATTTATCTACTTTCAATAGCAATGATTTTAGATTTTAATAATACATTATATTTGTCCAATGCTTTTCAAGTCACCCAAAGCACATTACATATTGTCATAGTCCTTCACGCAACATGTTTCAGGAACGTCCACCAAGCCATGCCTTCTCCGTTAAGTCTACCTTTTCCCGGGAAATCCCAACCAATAAAACTGGCATTGAGCCGGCTGAGTTAAAACCCACATAGCAGTATGTTGCTCACCTGCCGTGCTTCTGCAGCTGGTGGTGACAGATGGAGCGCAGGGTGGACATGTAGTCCAGGCAGACTGCCCGTCTGCTCCCCAACAGACTGAACCCCCGGTTCTGGAGGACCGCCCGGCTCAGCTCAAACCTCCGCTGGGCCGTGCTAGAGTTACCGGATCAGATATACGTATGTCGTTTGAAGTGAAAACTAGACAGGGTATAGGGCATCCAAGATTCATACGGGCTGTAAAGGTAGTCAGTATGAATGCCAAGTCAAGCGAGTGTTGTGTAAACATCTGATCCGGTCACCTGAACACACACACCTGTGCTGGGGGAGAAGGTGCCCCCCAGAGCTCTGTCTCAGGGTGGACCCAGGAAGGGACAGTCTGTCCACGGGCTCCACACCCCCCACTTCCTGCCTCCATGTCGGGGCGCCACTGCTCGCTGCGGACACCCTCCTCCGGTAAACATGAAACCCCAAGCCCTCGACAGCAGCCTGGATCTCCGACAGCCTCTCCAGCTGCCTCCATGTCCTCTCTCCCCCTCCTCCTCTCATCTCATCCACAAGGCCGTCCTTCACCTCCGCCCCCGTCCAGAAAAAGTCTTTGGAGACACACGGCCCTGAAACGTGCGCTTCCACGTTTTCCACGGTGGAGTCTAGGTAAGACATGAGGTCGACAAAGTGGGCTAAGGCTTCCAACCCTCGGTGTGTCGACGCTCGGATTCCTTCATCACCAGTCTTATCCACAGAGCCCTGGGGTGATAAATGAGTTCCCTCCAGAGACCTCTGCCCTTCCTTTTGTGGTGGTTGGAGAGCGCTATTAGGAGACGATCTGCTACAGTCAGCAGGGGTCAAAATGCGCTTCCTTCTACTCAGCCTTGAGGTGTTTCTGAAACAGGTCCGTGTTGTTGATGATGACGCAGCCTTCAGGTCAATATTTTCACCCGGTCGTTGTCCTTGTTGTTTGGCTCGAGGTTGGCTGGCAGTGGCAGGTGCAGGTGGTTCAGTGTTCGTCCCAGCTTTGGGGTCTTTATCTGGGCAACAGTTTGTTGTTCCCTGGGTGCTGGCTGGTAGAGGTAGGAGTAGCTCCAGGTTTGAATACAACAGGGGAAAATGCCTACGCCAGCTTTCAGTAAGGACTGTCAGAAGCTCATTTTCTGGCTCTGCCCAGGACTGGCACTGAAGATTAAAGAATAATTGAAACAAAATTATATTTCAAACATGTATCAACCCCTTCCCCCCCTCCCCACACACACACACACACATACATACAAATACCTGCCTTAAGAAGGTGCAATATATTCTGTTTAGTCAAAGTGTTGAGACAAGACACACTGTAGCCAGCAGCGTCAGCTGGCAGGGGAACGCACTTTACCCTCTCTTCACCATCCTTAGTGCCTACAATTAAACAATACCAAAGTCAATACGAAACATAATACAAACAGTTAAAAACACACTGCATATTGCTCCATAGGTGTACATTTTCACCATTAAAATCGTTTTGCTCCCATCTTGGTCAGAACAAGGATGAGAAAGAAGGGCACCAATACCATTAACGTAGGGTGGTCAGGTAGGGCGATGCGTCATTCAGGTGAGTGGGTCAGTCATGTGCCCACATCATGAAAAGTGACCAGATAAATAGTGACGTAAATACATTTTTTGCTAATATTCTGTGTTTATGGCACCTCAAGATTCTCAAAATGTACATAAACAATACATATAACGTTAAAAGACAAATAAAAGACGTCTAAAGGAAAATGCCAATATTAAATCTTTGTGATTCCTGGCGTGAGCCATCTATGTCTTCTCCTCTATCTGGCATTTTCACCCTCTTTATGTGAACTTATATTTACTTGAGGAGATGCAATGCTGGGCCTGCATAAAATGAGCAGCAAAAGGATTCCTTAGGTCTCTAGTCCTTCACAGAGGATGCCGATGATTTGAAATGAGTTACAACCAGTGACACCTTTGTGTGCAATATAAGGTGTGCAGACTCTATTCCCTTTATACGCATTACCTCACTTAGTATGGCAACGGGAGTGTTTTGATATGTGTGAATATCTTCTAATGCTATTAACGTAAATCACAAAGTACTTGTGATTACATTATTATTTCATTTTTTTTTTTTTTTCAATCAAGCGAAATAAGATCATTATGCTCTCCAACATGGAAGTACAGTGGTTTAACTTTAGCCTCAAGTCAGGTCCTCTTGGTCAGGATGGATTCGGTTTGGTTTAGTCCCTCAACTGCAATTATCTCAGTCAAACTTTAAGCTCAAATTTAGTGTCAAATACATTTGAAAACATTTTCCAAGACGTTTTTAATCAGGCCGCATTCACGAGGAATTCTTGACAACATAGAGAGTCTGAATATATTATAATCACTGGCCTTCACTTTTAGTTTAAAAGAGGTTCGTAAATGTTAGCGTTATCTCGGTCAAGCAGAAAGCACTCTCTTACTTCCTATGAGCTGTGCACTTCAGTTAACAGTCTCGGGAGCGAGCGTATAAGAAGACAAGAAGAATAAATCGACTGCCTTACGTTCCGTCCCGCCAACAACCGACCGCCTGGGCGATCCCGTCCGTAGGGGACGCCGACCCATACTGCTCTTCACCAGGAAGTGCAGTTGGAGCAGACAGCGCCTGAGGTCCCCATGGCACTCGGCCAGGAGGCCCGCCACCTCATGCTGCCACGTCCTGGCGTTCTCCGCCAGACACACCAGACGAAGGTAGCTGCAGACGTTCACCTGGGGAACAGGGAGGTACAGGACCAGACTCACCACCTGATGGTGCCGTTACAGGTCCCGTGTTAAACTGGATTTTACGGGTGTGAACTTACCGCCGATGGCGTTCTAAATAGGATTTCTTCCACGTCGCTTTCAAATCTCTCTTTGAATGATGGATCTACAGAGGAGATATGGTCTTGCATTACACAGTGAGGCAGAAAATCTTCAGAGACAGAAAGGCTAACACAATCTGGTATTTTAATGTGCAATGCTGTAGAACTGAAAGCTAACTGTTAAACGCAGAAAACATAGAAGTCATGTCAACTTGTTAGCTTCAGAGCTTCCTGATACTTCACCCCAAACTACGTAATTGTCTTTTCCATTGCTTTAATATGTAATCTATCACTTAATATCACTGTTCTTGAGCTGTGTAATCCTGCTGTAAATACATGGTTGACCAATAGCCAGCCAAGTTAGAAGAGGGACAGACCAAGGGTAACCAATCAGACAGCATGTACGTCTCTTACCAACGTGCTCTCAATGACAAGCAACACTGATTGAAAGAGTTACAAAAATTACTTGTACTTAATGTTACTAGCAGGCATAAAAGGGGTCTTATTCTGCTGTTGAGAAAGCCAGTCTATTTACCACTGGTGGTCAGAACCACAGGCCTCTTGGTCGTGGTCATCAGAGTCTTGATGGCCGAGAGGAAGC
This sequence comes from Merlangius merlangus, assembly GCA_900323355.1. Lineage (NCBI taxonomy): Eukaryota > Metazoa > Chordata > Actinopteri > Gadiformes > Gadidae > Merlangius > Merlangius merlangus. Next base: position 11,816 of record OOFH01047726.1, read on the forward strand.
CCAAGTCATCATCAAATATGACGTCAACCTGTTCACCAAAACACACGATGCAAGCACCTCTGAAACCCAAGGCAGGATCAGAGCTTGACCTGTGCATGCCACAATAGGCTTTCACCAATAGAAACATCTCGTACCATAAGTGTACACGGTCTGTAATGCTGCAACAGTTTATCTGAATTTTTTATACAAACACATAATTTGTACAAATCATTTCAGCCAATGAATAAGAACCGAGGATTCAGTACAAAAGTCCCTTTTTAGGTGGGGATTTGCGGCCAGCAGAATAGAGACCGGTCTGACCTCCTCGAAGAGAACCAGTGAGATGGTTGCTGTCCGTGGGTCCGGCCGCCCCGCTTCCGCTGGTCTTGCTGCGAGATGGCATGGCTCCTGGTGGTCCTCGGGAGGCGGGCTAGCAACCACAGCCGGGCCCTCTGCTGTAGTCTTGAAGAAGCTGGTCAGAGGAGCGACGCCGGGGTCCGGGCACCTTCTGCGTCGGGAGCGGCCCTGGTGGGGCCCCGGTCTCCGTTTTGAGCTGGAGACAGTGGCTTTAGAGGAATTTTTACCTGTGACAAGAAACCATTTTCAGAGAGAGAGAAAACAAGAGAGAGAGAGGGAGAACGTGAAACGAGAACGAGAACGAGAACGAGAACGAGAACGAGAACGAGAACGAGAGAGAGAGAGAGAGAGATTATTTCCAACAATAAATGTATCACCGGTATTTATTCATACCGCTATAACGACATAACGACAATCAACAATAAAAATTGTTGGGCAATGGCAATACAAGGTGAATTAGCAAGGTAGACTTAGTGCAAGACATGCACACACAAACACCTAATAATACCATTACAACTGTGGCTTATTCTCCAAGCCGCACACACACGACAAACAACGGACGGCACGCGGCTGCACTGTGTGCTTCCCCAGCGCTCTCCTGAGGACGTCACTCTGGCCCTACCTGGTAAAGCATCGGGCTTGCTGCGACTGTTGTGGGGGTTGTAGTTGTTGTAGTAGGCAGGCCGGAGGGCCTCTTTTCCTGGGGCCTCCACCAGGTGAGACTGGGTCACCTCCTTCAGCTGGGCAAGGACACACCGGCCACTCCGCTGGGAAGAGCAGTTCACCTCGAAGACCTACCCACAAAAGAGGCCAGAGAGGAACAATCAGCTGAAACACGCGGGGAGGAAATATATTTAGTTTTTACGTATTCACCGTAATCCCAGAAAAATTAACAGTCTCTCAATTTCCTTCGGACTTCAATGAAAAGCCAACTATGATTATTATACTCATTTCAGGTAGGGTTTTCCAGCGCCAGTAAACATAAAACTGCTAATTTTTTTAAAACATGCTGAATGGCACTAAGACACGTTACGGTGTAGCCACAGCGACAAGGCATAGAGCCTCCACTGGCAACTGTCCTCGGTCCACCGACCTTAAAGCCGAGCTCCAGAGCGCAGGCGTATACGGAGGCCGTCTTGCCCGACCCAGGAGGCCCGGTGATCAGCAGGGTGGTGGACAGCTGCTCCAACGTCTCCCCCTCAGACCCAGCCTCGCCCTGGAACGCCCCACAGTCCCAAAGGCCTGCAACAGAAACACATCCTGGGTACTGCTGCGTTTCCACAACACATCACGGGAACAGAGTTTATTGTGAGGTTAGAATTTCAAATCAAACCATCGTCGTCGTGTGGGCGTTTCCTTTCAGCTTCTTCTTTCTGATCGTATCCGTCCACCCTCAATCTCCATCTCTTCAACCAACTTCAAAAAGACAAATCAAGGAAGAAAATGACTTGGCTTCCAGACTTTCGGTACAATTCCCCGGAGCGATGTGAGCGTGTCTAAACCTCACCTGTGCACTTTATTCACCGAGCTAGAGTTGCCGATGACCTCGCTGGAATGAAAAGGGCTGTACTTCTCTGTCCAAAGAACATCGCTTATACCGGCTTCTCCAAAAAGAAAAAAAGAAATTAACTTATACTATGTAACCATTTACGGAAATTAATATTTACACCTGTTGAAGTAAATGCTCAGACCACAATTTGTACCTGTACTTGGACCGTAAGAGATGGCTTCTGTCTCTGATTCGGTTGTCGGTGTCGGTTGAGGCGTGTCACAAAGTCCAGCGCCCTGTCTGAGGCGCTTAAGTCTTTGAGTGCGACTTAGCCTTGAATGTACCTGCACAGCTTCGGTTGAGAGGACACAGGTCTCTGAAGGCCTACGAGTGGTCGTCTCCGCAAGCACAGCTTTCCTCTGCTTCTTTGAATCCTTGCCAGGAACATTCACCTCATGTTGACGTTTCCTTTTTTCTACTAAATGGTTGGTTAAGGAGAGGAGTAAGGAGGGAATGTGTTTTAAGTTTCCTCAGCTTGAAAATAAAAGCCAATCGCAAATTGTAATGTGTGCATGTTTGGAAAACACAATGATGTGGTCATCAGATATTACACAATAATTATAAACCACATGACCACATTTTGGGTAACCTTTTAAGACTTTTTAGGTGGCAGCGACATTTGTACACACATTTGTAGATATTTTCTATACTTCGTCATCGCTATAATTGTTATACACTCACCTGGAGATATCAAATTACATTTGTTTTCACTGGACTTCTTTTGGAGGAAGCGAAACACTCTTCTGGCAGGAAATGTAGGATTTGACTTTTTGATCTCTTCTAGACAGTTGTATGGACTTGAGTCGTACTGTGATGTGCAGGCAGGGGTTATCGCTTCGTACCTCTGATTCAGACAATGTTTGGGTGATGATCGTTTACTTTGGAACGACTGGAAACTCTCTCCCCGAGGACTAACGGGTTTGGTCAGCAGACCATACAACCGGTCCTGATATCGGTGTGTCTTACACACGGGTTCAGCCCTAGCATCGCGTGTTTCCCGCATAACACAAGCCCCAAGTTTGCTTGTATGACTTTCTTCAGGTTGAAGTTTATAAACGTTGCTAATAACTTGTAGACCTACGCTCTCCTCCATCATTGGTGTCATCACTCAGTCGAGCCGAATCGTTCTTCGACACAGCCACGGTGTCAGAGCCGCTTTCTACAGGTGAAAGGAGGAGGTTTACATAACACCCTGCTTTGAATCTCTCTGACTCCGGCGTGGTTTCTCCGCGTCAGTTTGTTCCGCGTTGCAGCCAAATTAATTCGTGACTGCACCTTCTCAGTTTTCGGCTTTCAATTGTTCCGCTTCTTTGCCAGGAAATAATGTTGCAAACTTTATGTTTTCAAATCAGTTACAATCATGACAAGAGGTTTGGGTGTTACATTGAATACAGTCCGCCTGGGCGGTGTCGTAAAAATGTGAGCGCGTAGAAATTAATTAATTCACTAATTGGATGTTTTCTGAACGGTTGTAAACTGTGACTGCATCTTGGTCAACTTCGATGCATAAAGCATGTGTCCATCTACGATTAAGCAAGAAGCATCGGTCTACCCTAGTTGAAAGATTTCTGTCAATAACTTGACAGACACTGATATTGGACAATGTATTCAGCATACATTGTTCATGTTTACATAGTAGTGATGTATACATTTATTCTATGTACTTCTCAAATCAATTTTTTTCTTTGTCTTGCATTTCACTGTCTGAATATATATATATAGGTATATCTTAATATTTTACTATGCAGGCGACAATCTGCGAAGCTTTCCATCACTCCAGTCCAGACCACTGAGAAATCGAATGCTTTGCGGACTATTTGACAGAAGGATGCTCATACATGGGTGGATTTGTTAAACCAAAAGGCAAGCAGATACAATTATGGTGACCCAAGCTGCCCCTATAGATGCAATATTGGTGAGCTTATTTGCATTAGGTACAAGCAGATCAGTATTTTATTATATGTATAGGGCTCTCCATGGCGGTGTTTTTCTGTAGAGATCGCAGTAATGCGAACATCCTGCAACATGAAAGTGGCTTGCAGTCAGGACTATATACTTTGTGAACAGTCCTTGGACTGCACTTTCAACATTGCTAAGTATTCCAAAAAATGGATAACATGATCAGTGCGATGTCACAGCACATCCCGACAATAGGATTGGTTCTTGTTGGGACACAATTCATTATATCTTCGATTTCCTTACAAATTCCTTTGACAATATACTGGTTGCTAGTACTACTGCAAAAACCCGAGTGATTTCCAAACAAACTTGAGTGAGTCAAGACAATTCAGGATCAAGTTCAAATGTATTTTTATTTTAAATATAAAAATCCCCATATCCAAAGTTTACAGTTCTTTTTTTTTTACCAGGATGTTTTGACAACATTGGTGAAGTGACTTTTACACACCTAAAGAAATAGGGTGTGAAAATGAATGAAAAGAAACAAAAGATAAACGTCATGGTTCTGCTTATTGTGGGTTTGTAGACAACTATTTAACACACCCAAGACCCTTTCCCCTCAGTGGAGTTTTGAATGAACCAAAGATAAAATTGCTAGATAGAAAAACCCATCTAATTGAGACCCACCCGGCCCCTGTCCCTCAAAAAAAAAGATAAGTAAATCCACCGTCACTTTGGCATAAATGGAGCAAAAAGAAAAAAAGTTATCTCAAATATCAATTATCCACATTACCGGAATATTGCTTTGAGGAACAAAAACATGGGTTTGTAAATCTTGATGGATACACAATGGGGGTACAATTGAATATTTAACATTATTACAATGTATACAACATATTCATAAAGTATTCTCTACTAACAACTCGTGTCGAAGCGCACAAAACCCACCCCAACTCAAAAAGTATTAAGCGACAAACTTCCAGCATTTATTGGGCCGGGACGAAAAGAAAGGCATGAAAAACCTCTTGCTGTTGTGATCGTGGCGGTTCGACACACAAGATGGTGCTGCTGGTAAATCGGTTCCGTTTATGTACTTGCGTTGGGCCAACGGTCTGAGGGACTATAGGAGCCCCAGCCGTTGGAGAGAACACCCTGTAAAAAAGTAGGGCGGTAAGGCCTTGGACCTAAGAATCATAACCCTTTGTTATGTTGTGATCTAATCAACAAACCAACAGCATACCAATGGCTATGTGGAGGTTCCCCTGGTAAAGATGGCAATTTTGAGCCCATCTCGCCTTGCCTTCCATCAAGTCCAAGTGTGAGGAATAAAATGTTCTGCCAATTCAACGAAAGCCTTCAAATCAATGTCCCTCAAGGTCACGGTCCAAAAAGGTATTCACACTGGAGAGATGTGAATAATTCCAGAGTCGAGAAGCTGCATGTGACAACTGGCGCAGCATAAAGAATCAAACAAAAAAATTGCATTTTCTTCAAGTTTCTAAAATACAAATACCAAGTGCTAAAGAACTCAGCTAAAAAGTATAACAGGAGCCAAGGTTATTGTGTACGTGTACAAATAAACAAAAAGTGACAGGTTATCGTTACGTTTTATCTTTACTGAAGTTTTGATACAGATGTCTAGTACAGGTGCACCCTGAACGCAGTTGTGTCGGGTTAAAAACACGGTGCACTGGCACCACTCCCAACCACAACACGTCACTTCACTGGCTTCTACAAAATGCATATTTTGCCTGACTTGTGTGGGCGTGTGTATGTTGGTATATTGGGATATTGTTCATATTTGGTTAAGTTCTCAAGTCCTTAGGAAACATGTTAAAACTTGTATTCCGGTCATCTCTCTGCTGGGTCCACCGTCCTCTTCCTTCTGTTCAGGTTTCTCCGTATCAAGCACCATGGGGTCAGTCGATGGTTTAAAAAAAAAAAAAAATAATAAAAAAAAGAGGGAAAAAAGAAAGGAACCAAAAGATGTTTGGACCGTTGGCAGTCGTCAGTCGGACATGCCGCATTTTGTCCTCTTGCCCAGCTTGCTGCCACCCCCGGAGGCTCCGATGGTGCCGTTGCAGCTGGCAGCCGTCTCCAGGGTGTGCTCCAGGGGCTCCAGGGGCTCCACGTCAGGCCCCAGCTCCTCCTGGATGCCGCGCAGGCGGGCCATGGCCCGGTCGATGGTGGCCAGGCTCACCAGGTTAAAGTCGTGCATGCTCACCAGGTGCAGCAGGAAGTTGCGGCAAAGGTTGCGGCGGGCGATGAAGGGGCCGCAGGTTTCCACAAACACCATGCTGGCCTGGTTCATCTGGTTGTC
>OOFH01047726.1:17950-34321 GCA_900323355.1 Merlangius merlangus
GCGTTGGGGGGGGGGGGGGGAAGACAGGCTTTACTTTCTGAAGGTTCATTTACCTTTGACACATTATATAGTGAGTGACATTACATTTGATGGTACTTAAACTGACGCTTACAAACAATAAAATTATTTAATCGCAATAGTATACATTTTCTTAATTCACTTTTTTTTTAAGCCACTCCAATTGTAGTTAAATGAGATTATCAAATGAAATGACACATTATCGTTCACATCAAATGTACTTAATAAGCAAGTGATCTTGAGGGAGTTTTATTGACTCACTTAGGGTTGGTTGAATATGAAACGGACAGGACACTATAGATTTGGGAATTGTAAACAGGCAGTTACTTAGTACAATTGTAAACCAACAGTTACAAGAGTAGTTAAATTCAAATAAGTAGCACCAGAGTTGGGCATTATAAACAGGCTGTCACTTACTTCAATTGGAATGTTAAAAGTTGAACCAAAAACAAAAATGAATTCTGATATGAATGTTGACATTCTGTGGGCAAATCCATATTTTTTTATTAATCTAGTTAAAATAAGACTGCGTTAACAGGCTAATTTTCACAGCCCTTATTTAAACCTGTACTCTCCAAATTCTCCCATCATCACCCCCAGTTGGAGCTATGAAGGCTGTATAATTAGACTGTGTGCAAGAATCGATCTAAAGATTAAACATTGGTTACCGTCATTGAATAGAAAAGTCAAATCAACTTATCGTGATACCTAGTTTGATAGTCTTTAAAATGATCAAATGTTGTGTTTGAAACGTCGAGTCATAAAGGAAAACTAGATTTAGCCTGCCACCACTTGAATGTCCTTATATTTAAAAATGAAAAAGACACTAGATTAGACTGTTGTTGAGATATTATTTTGAATCCATGAGCATATTTATCGATATTTTCAAATTCCTCCATAATTATCGTGATCATTAATTTTCAATGTCTACAATAAAAAGTGTCCCAATTGCCGGTGGAAACAGCCAGGTGCTCACCCCTTCTGCATGACGTGCAGGTTCCACAGCTTCATAACCTCCTTTTCCCCCTCGTTGACGTCGGTGAACTCCTCCAGTTGCTGCGTGAAGAAAAACAATCCAAGAAATTGTAACATAAGGCCGTGTTTACATGAGAAGAGGCTAAACGATGCGGCCCTCGTTCAAAACAACGTGCACAAGTCCGCCATGTTGTCCCCGTTTTCTTTGGTGCGACATCCACACACAGACACCACATGGGACTGAAATAAATGGCGCAGTTCAGTTTACCAGGACCAGTGCTTAGCGTACCAGAACCCAACACATGTAGCCATTATAGTCTCCCCGAGCCTTGCCTGACAATACACTCACTTTACACACATCACTTTGACATCTGCTTGCATCCCCCGCCACGTAACGTTTTAGTCTAGCCGTGACACCAGGCACAGGGCGACAAAGGCAAGACGATCCTTTTACAAAACATGTGCTCACCGTGGCAGTCTTCTCCCGGAGCCACTCGGGGTCCCTCTCGTCCTCGCTGTCCTCTTCCATTTCCTGCGGCCTGAGGGGCATGCAGCTGTCGCTGTGGAAGTAGAGGCGGTTGTGGCCGCTCACATAGGTCCTCTGTTGCTCCAGCTCCCCGTCCTCCGACTCCAGGAACTCAGACAAGCTCGGCTTGGTCCGCTTAGGTCTGCAAAGGGGGGGTCGGAGGGAGAGGCAGTGTGGGCCGCTGTCGTTTAAACAGATTCTGCTGACCTGAGATGGGTCAGGCAGGACCAGAGATATGCCAAAGGATGTCGCGTGGACAGAGCTGGTAGTGATTCCAATTTAATTACAATGATTATGTAAACCATCAATTAACCACTCATATTGCTCCAGCATTAGGGATCAGAGTTCCACAAATTTGCATCCGGCACCAGCCGCTGTAAAGTTGGGTCTGAATGCCTGACCGACCAAACTGAATGTAATTAAAACAAATCCTAGGTTAATGTAAGGCGGTTGCAATGCGTCAATATTTTTTACAAAATAGCTGACAACAAAATTGCCATTAAGTCGCTGTGCAGAATGTCTACCCTCAATGAAGCATACAAGGCCTATACAGAAGATGGACCGCCAGAAAACACTGGGTTGATCAAAAGGGGACTAGGGACGAAGACAATGATCTGTGATCGTCGCCTAATAAGTGTAGTCGAAGTTGACGTTTAGGAAAAAATGCACACGTTTTTATTGGAGGGGAGAGCTTTTGCCATTCTGACGCTTTTGCCAGTCAAAATAATTTGTTTGACTGCTACTTTTGCTTTTCAATGAATTTTGATGAGAACATGTTTATTTATTCTACATTGATTGTCAGTTTGTGATGTACACCTCAGGCTCATACATACAATAATTGTATTTCTGCCATTATGTTAAACTAATTTATTTTGTCATATATAGTATGTCATATACAGAACATTTGAATAACTGATCAACATAATTGAACGTTTAAAAAGGTGGAGCATGTCAAGTTGTGGCATCTAGCAGTGGTTGCAGATGTTACCTATTTAAAATTATTAGTTTGGAAGAAATAGGTTTAAAAATGATGCGTTTCGATTTCAAATAAATTGTCGTTGTTATTAATAACTTGGGAATAGATTAATCCATTGATAAAAACATGAATTATTCAGTCCTTATGTAGCATTAGCCATACACCTTGCGGACATTTATTTCTAACTCAACCTAATAAAGGTTCTTCCGAATGAGCTCATTAAATATTCACTGAACTTAATCACCTGCGTTTCAATTTCATTAATAAACTAATGATTGAGATGGCCGGGATAGGTCAGCTCTGCAGGACCACGAGGCTGACGGGAGGAGGGAATGGTTACCTGCACACCAGGATGTGGGTGACCGCTGTCCTCTTGACGGGCCCATTGCGGCTGAAGGCAAAGCCGGGCTGGCTGTGTATGTCCTGAGGGTTCCCCACGTAGGAGCCGTCGTAGCACTCGTTGATGGACACGTCTATTCTGGCGCCTTTGGGATGAGGCTAGAGGGGGAGGGGTAGAAGGCGTGCCAACAGACGTTGTAGTACGTTTCCACAAATACGATGTAGTAAAACATAGTTTGCTACACGACAAGCAACTTTCTGGGATTGAGTTCTTCCCTTTGAGGGTGGCTTTGACCTTGTGCTGAATGGTGTTTGATGAAAACGGTAGAGGCTTGTCCACTAGTGTTAGTTTCAGTTTTGATAAGAAACCAACTGTGGCAAAATCATCTCCGAGTGTGACGCCTTAATACCCCTTTTGATGAAACCCAAATCTGTTTCATGTATGTATCGAAATATTCAGTTACCGTCCCATCAAAATGTTGATCTTCCAAATGTAGGAACAATGTGCCAACGACGCAGTGGAAGAACCATTGCCAGCCTCACTTCTGCCATGATTGACAGCCATTCACCGTTTGTTCACCTGGGGATCTTAATGGGACTTTTTAAACAAATCCCATTAACATGCCCAATTTGGTTCAAAAGAGTAGGGGCACAGCCGAGAACAGCCTGGTGGGAGGGTTGTATAGGAATTCAATGACCTGAAGTGTCTTTTTAAACCAATGCTTTGAGAGCCCTCATCCTTGGATTGTGTGAGGCACCATCGCGCTAAGCCACTGACTATATGCGGTCCCATCGTGGTGATGTGTATTCTCACCACATAGTTGAAGATGAAGCGGGAGTGGGAGAGCTTGAGGTGCTTCAGCAGGCTGTAAAGCCTCCTGCAGTTCAGGGTGCACCAGGGGCAGTGGAGGTCGTCCCGGGCCTCAGTCTGCTGCCGCGTGTTGTTGTTGTACAGGAACTGAAGGCGGACACATGCATTACAACAGGGAGCTCCAGGAAGTGAGCGCAATCGTCCTCACGGTCGTCTTTGAATAATATATGCATTTATCGAGTAGTACCTCCGTTAACGCCCACATGCATAAATGCAAGACAACCGTCCATAATGGTGTTCCCATGCAAACCAGTGAACCCCTTTCACCCCAACGAGAGGGTTGCCGTAATGCTTTATAAAAATAGAATCATCAAACCAGCGCTGCCACCTACCTGGTAAAATATACGCAGCTTTTGACGCGGTTCACATTGAACCAGCTCTCTCCTCGTCTGGATGTCCATGCTCAAAGAATCCTTCACTGCTGAAAGAGTAGCAGAGATATACCTTCAGAGACTTGCGAGCGGTGTTAAATCCAAATTCCAACGTTATTTTGAACTTGGATACAGAGTGAAGCTTCATTGTTTGCAACTGTACTTACTAACAAAAATGCTTGTCTTTTCGTCTAGACTAGCATTAATAAGGATTTAACCTATAATAAAACGATTATCCTTATGTGCATGCCTATCAAAACGGACATGCTTTTAGGCATGCAAGGAAAACAGAGGACAAACACACAAACAAGCGGGTCAGACGCTGCAATCCGGGCTCATATGAAGGATGCCAGGCTTCACTAATACCCCAGAAAATACTAAGGCCAGTGAACAATGTATGTATGGAGTCAGGAGACTCCAAAACACGGTTAACTTAAAAAATCGGGAGTGCTTCAGGGTCCGTCGAAACAGAATTCCCAGCAATCGACACGGAAAATCCCACATGAATGTAGGTCCTAAGGAACTCAGTGTAGGAGCTGTCAAAGCACGTGCATTCTACTAGATCATTACCCACTGCATTTATGATGAAAAGAAACAGAAGCCATGTGGAAAACAGGCATGTGGACCTTTTTTTCTTCCAGTGTATAATGACCATTATTGACGAGGGAAAAAAGAAAGTGTCTATTCTCAATCAAAGAAAGGTAAAAGGCATGCATTTGCCTCATTGTGTCATTTCCACTCACAGGTCTCCTTCATTGTCACCTAGGCTAGCTGAGAACACCTCAGAGGATCACTCTCTCTCTTGCATGTATGGATTTCACCACGTGGAAGCATGTGATGTTGTGTGTGTGTGGCCTACCCAGTGGAGCGGCCCGGTGGTGGCTGGTGCGTGTCTCCATGGGGCTGGAGCCGTCGGAGTTGCGCGTAGACAGGGGCTTGGCCACAGGCGCCGTGGACTTGGCCCCAGCGTCCCCGGTCCAGCGCAGAGTGAACTGCAGCGTGGGGCCCTGAGAGAAGGTCTCAAAGGGAGGCAGCCTCTGTGAGGAGAGAGGGAAGGAAGGGGAAACTTTTCACTAGGTGAACGCCGTCTTCGACCTGGGATTGGCAAATGACCCCCAGTTAATGCAGTTTATTCATTTAGCAGATGCCGTTCTCATAAGCCATTTTTTTCTTTAAGTTTCACCTTGATTGAACTGGCCTTTAGAATGCAGCCATTGGGATCGAAAACTGAAACTTTTAGCCAGAAGTCAAGCAGTCCAACCACCAGAAGACTATCCTAACTAGTGGTCAGAAAACTGGATTTTATAACTTCGATACAATACCTTGAAAAAAATGTCGATATTTAATACCATTTTTGAACCAGGGGGAAACTTCTTCCAAACATTTTTGTTTTTAAAAATAAAAAAGGGGAAGATTGTTCATTTGTTATTTGCGAGTTTTAGTCAAAGAGTCATATGGTTTGGACTGTTGCTATAAGTTGAGAACCAGCTTTCATTTAATGTATAGTTTTTGCAGGTCAAATTTTGTGAAAAAGATAGCTATTGCTGTGCATGTGCACCGAAACCAAAAACCTTGTTCTTGCATATGGGTATACATGACTCTTGGCTTTCCTTTGTAATTTGACTCCAATCCAAAGAACTTCTGAACAGCACTTTTTTTTTCCTCGACCAAAGCCGGTCACAGAGGCGCTGCACTTGACATCCCATCTGTATTGGTTAACTTTGAGCTGACACCGTAACAAAGAGCAATGAGACATGACCCGAACTACTGCGAGAGGCCGTACTGCGTACTGTTAATCAGAGGAGGCGTGGCTATGTTGGCGCTGTAGCGATGAGTCTGTAAAAGGATGACATCATGCTTTATCAACCTTCCCGTTATGACGTATGTATAAGTGTTTTATGTCTGCTAAAAAAGAAAACCCAAGTCCAATCCAGGGGATGTTTTCGCGCCCACTGAAAACATCCCTAAATAAGTGGGGAAAACAGGTAAAACTTTACTTCGGTGACAGTGTGGCGTCAGACTGCAGTTGGCGGTGCTTAAAGGCAGAAGCCGAAGTGCAGAAGCCGGGGAGGCACAGTTGCGCCTCCCGGCTACCTGCAAGGTTTACAACTTCTCGTTCGACCAATCAAAGCATTCTGGGCTACTAGGAAGTGGCGGACATGATACAAATCATGTCGCAAAATGGGATCTTTAACTCCCAGTCGTAGAAAAACGAGCAGAACGCGTTGCTGGTATATTTGTGTATCGATACCGCAGAGAATGATTACTGTAACAGCTTCAAAAATTCTGTATTGATATTTATCGAAAATCGATATATATCAATAGTGACTTTAAGCTGTTACACTTGTATCAACCCCAGGCTATTTTCCTTTTACATGCATGAATGTAAAATTCTTACGTGGTTATGACCAACAAGATCTTTACATGAGAAACATTATGGTCTTGACAGCTTAAGTACTATCTAGATGGACCCTCTGCATCAATATCCTACTTGAACCCGCACATACCTTCCCGTCCAGGATGGTCTCCCATGTGGCTCTCTTCTTGCTTACGGGGCTGTCCTCCATGCCCTGCATCGACACCTCATACTCTCCATCCAGCAGCTGCAGTCTCCTGCAAAGCAAAGGGATTAGAAGGGCCTGCTGGCACACAGTACTATGTAAAGCAGCCAGTCTCTTATTCAGAGTCATGATATTATGGCTTAAAACTCAAACCTGTTTTTATCAAAGACAGTCATCTGTGCAACGTAGGTCTCGGTAGAGCCGTCCTCCTCTCTGTGCGAAGAACTCCTCTTCTTTCTGCTTGGGGTCTCAGTAACATCTGCCCAATGGGAGGAAATAAACATTTTCTATAAATAATTGAAACTCCATACATCAGTTGGGAGGGGGGCCGATACTCATGCGAACCACATGACTGATCATTGGCACACCAAATGGATCATTTGAAAATATCTATTTTTGTTGACCCCCTTTCTACTGCAGTGTTGGGAAACAGGCAATTTCCATGAAAGTTTATCCAAACTATTTTCTTAAAAAAAGGGATAGGCTCCGTAAAAAGGTTTGGATTTGACATGGTTGGGAAAAAAAATCTCGACATTTATGGGATGGTGGCTGTACCGTAACTCATCTGTATCTAGTGTTTTCTCTTGGGATGATAAACTGCAGATAGAACGTACAGATGCCAATTCAGCCCGTTATTAGTCAATGTCTTTGTTTGACTCCAGATGTGGCATATGCTTAAAAGGTCCCTGTATATAGCCTTTTCTGCTTATTGTAATGTCCCCCTGAGCTTAATTACCACACCAGTTTGAGGAAGAGGCAAGATTATTTGTTTTTCACTCTAAACACCCTTGCTTTTCTTCCCAGTGCCACGTACCAATGTTCTCGTTGGCCTCTCCATTGACCAGCCCGTTGGCTTCCCTCCTCCCTGCGAGGGACACTCTGAACAGCAGCGAGTACGACTTGACCATGTGACTGTTGCTGGGCTCAAACTCGCTGCTGGAGACCAATAAGGAGGGGTAGGGGGCCAGCTTGGTTTGGTTGCTGTCTGGATTCAAAGGCACCTGCTTTTTACCTGTAGGCACTTGCTTTACTGGGCAGCTGACATCCTGCGATGAGACGGGACACAATGAGATTAGAGGCTGACTTAACACATCGGCATGCTACAAAATAATACTTTAAACACTGCAGCGTTGAAATCATGTTGTCTCATTTAGCAGCTTAAACCGCACATTTGATTTATAATGCGATTATAGTTTTCAAACAACTTGGCACATTTGAACCTGCGCTATACGTTTCTCCTATTTCACGGAGCAGGCCAAGATAGCAAAAATCAAGGGTTTGATTTTAGTAGGGGGTTGTTACGAAAGCCATGGCTGCAGTAACGAGAAAGAATAAGGGAAAAAGACATGGGAAAGATTAAATTAAACAATTGGATTCAACTTAACAGTACCTTGCGTTTTTTATGACAGACTTTGACAAGTAGCACCTCTAATGACACTGAGGTTTGTTCATTTTCTGAATTCTGTGATGGCTTTTCTGTAAGAAAACGAGCAGAGATAGTCAAATTATGATGATACCGTGGAACCTAAAGAGAAGCACCTGGAAAGCCAGTAGACTTTACTTACCATCCTTATGGAAGAAACCAGTAAAGGTCAGCTGAAGATGGGACGCTAGGCTGAATAGAAAATGGCAGGAGAGACAATGCCGTAAATCCCAGAGCAAATTGTTTAACGTGCAGGGCCATGCCAAACATTGACAAGACATGGGATTTTACAGAGACACCCTATTGTTGAGTTCAGGTAGTGAGGAAGTAGTGAGCCAGGGATAAGGAAATGGAAACTGAAACCCAGCACTTTTAAATGCTCAACCCAGATGTTGCATCAGCTTGATTTGAAAATGGTAATGATTTAAAATGTTGAAACCAACGCACACAAGCCAAATTACAAGGTAGAATTGTAATTATTGCCCTTCAAGTAAAGGTAGTAGTTCAACTGTATTATGAAAAGATAATAAACTTAGGATGATACAATTTCATGTCATCAAGTTATATTGATGGGGAATCTTTGTTACCATTGAGATTCTTGCTCTCCCTTCATCCTCTCAACCCGCTGCAACAAATCATCCACCTTGAACGTTTTCCTGCAGCAGGAAGTAAAGAAATACCACACACTATTAGCCACAGTTCACATGCTTGAGATGTGTTATTCTATTTAGCACATCATACCAGCTTTTACAACAGATGTACCTTTTGGCGTTTGTTCGAATGTTTCTATGAGACATGAAGGTGAGGGTCCTGTGCAGGAAGATGGGCTGTAACGGAAATGAAACGGTTTTTACAGATGTATCAACAGCTTTGTTCAACAATATTTGTTCAACAATAATAAGAAAGGACACTTTACTCACAGCTATCAAGTTCCTTGTGCGGAGATATCGATATATCTGTGTGGGCTCTGTGAAGAACACATTTGGAAACGTTTATTAGAAGACATTTGCATATGATGCTCTGTAAGCTAATCAGCCATGTTTCAATGACAACGTAGACACATCTTGAAATTAGATTAATGGCATACATTTTATCAAGCACTGCACAATTAAAAACAGCAAAATCCTGCACCTAATTCGCATAAAAAACAAGCCATTACATAAGTGTCTGAATTTGTATGATCATTAATTATAGTAGAACAACTCAATTTCGACCCGAGGGGAAATCTGAGTGGGCAATAATCCAATTATAATACAATTACCGAACACAGCGAAACAACATGTAATAAAAAGACAGTCAGAAACGAGGGACGAAGCACCGTAAGTGGAACCCACTTCCAGCAGAGGCCTGTCAGCCCTAAACTGTGAGGTGGAAGAACTAAATGACTATTGAAGAACAGACACGCGTGTCAATAAACTAGTATCCCAGCAATGTGTTAATTTGTCGTTACGACCATGTTTACGTTGCTGTGCGGGTTAATTCTCTTACTTTCAAAGGCCTGCAGGAACAGCTCATGGTCGGCCTGGATCTGCTCCATCTTCGGCTTCTTCACAGAGTTCATCCCGGCGGAGGAAGCTGGATACACGGCGCCGTTAGCTTTACAACTACCGCCACTCATAGTAACACCTGAGCGCTACAAACCAAAAAAACACTTGAGCCAACAATACACCTCTTCGGGGCGAGCAAACAACCGAAAGTGAGAAGAGCGAAAGTTAGCTTAGCAAGTAGTCCTCGGTGGCTAACATTAGCCAACGAGCTAATTCACGCTCAACCCACAATGCTAACTAACATATTAGCTGGTACAGCTAAAGCCTGGCTAACCTTTGGCTGGCAATAACAGTCCCAACCTCACTCCGTACTGCTCTAAGAAATCCCAATTAGTATGACCTGTTAAATAACTAGAGAGACAAATAGCATCCACGCCTGGCTGCTGCTGGCATGTGTTAGCCCCACGGCTCCCCGAGCTCAAGCCTCGCCGGGCGGACTCACCAGCGACAGAAGCCCATGGAAATGAAGAGACTCCGAGCAGGAAGGATAGGCGCTAGCTAGCGGGGCTAGCACACCAGTGAACAACACTCAACCCGATAGTCCCAGGGGTGTACCGCGTGCGATCATCACAGCCGGTCGCACGCGTTGGTATTCTCGTATGTTTTAATCCAAAAATATTGATACGGTTTCTCAGAATTATTGCCTGTTTTTTAGTTTCCTCCGATTTGTACTGGACAACAAGGCATTGGACGCCTCTCGTCCAATGGCTGGGGAGCTGGGGGATCTGAGCGCTGTGATTGGCTGTGAGGAGCCGTACGTGACACACAAACCGCTCTCCCACTCTGCGATTTTGCGGGAAATCGAGCGCTCTGCGTTTGTATGTTTCCACTCATCACGACCAAACTCCATCACTGTTCGTCATTCATTTCAAATGGGTTGTTTTTAGTTCTTATTTTTGAGGGCTTGTTTTCTGAATCATACTCTTACCATGAATCATTTTATATATTTAATTCATCACATTCACGTACAGCACATGAGCTGATTGTTTAACCACTTAACATTTAACTGAATACTACCACATTAAACCCAGTTGCCAAAAGTGTATATTCTTATAATGTAAAGCTACAGCTATAGCTGCTTTATCTTCCGACCCGACGATTGTTTCCGCACGGAAGATTTAGACCCACGGAACCGGAATACCAACATCGCCACTTCCCGTGCACTTTCACACATGTGCAATGTGGAGAATGAAACGTGATTAGCGTAGGCTAAACCTTTGTACAATTAGCCAATCGAATATTACCGCAACATATTAATTTACTTCAGGTGGATATTATTATTATATATATATATAAAACCAAAGCATGGCGGAGGTCATCCAGCTGCGTGTCGAGGAGCGCATCCCGGAGTTGGAGCATCTGGAGAGAGTCGGGCTGTTCACTAGTAAAGAAGTCAAGTAAGATAACCTAAAGTTAGTTGACCTAGTCCACAAGCAGCATTGTAATATTATTGCAACATAGATTGCCCTCCAATCACCTTCTCTTGGCATTTAATGTTTATTTGAATAGGGACAGATACAGAAACATAGACAAGCGTGAGAAAGACATCCGATGTTTGCACCACAGTGTTTTTAGCCAAAGCTAATTTACGACACTTGTCTCAAATGGGGCTTTTGATTAAAAATTATAATACGGATTAACATTATTAAAAAGTAAGAATATGGAAATGAAATGGAAAATGAAAGGAAGACATACAGAGAGCATATTGAAAAAAAAACAACTAAGTATGCCTGCTGAATTAGCCATAATTTGGGGTTTCTTTTGAAGGGGTCAAATATAGGGATACATTTAAAGTCGTCTGGCAGTGATGTTGTTTTTATTGTTTGTTTATAGCCTAAGAATAATGAGCTATTTTAGTAAACGTATGGTTATGTTTATTAAAGATCCCTGATCAAAAGAGCTACAGCCTTGGAATACAAGCTTCAAAGGTTGATTCTAAACAAGGAGGATTTCATCGCATACATTCAGGTAAGTTGTCGTACACTATAAAGTCATCTTTCTACTCAAGTGTAAGAAGAACCTTCTAACGTCTACTTTGTTACAGTATGAAATCAACGTTTTAGAGCTTGTCAAAAAGAGAAGAGAGGTGAGTGTTTTTATTCTAATTTCCATTAATCACAGCTCAATGGAAAAATAAATAGTGTTATTCAACAACATTTAACATAACCTTTCTTTTGCAGCACATTAAATACAATTTCAAAAGGGAGGAGATTGAGTTCCCCATCATCCAAAGAATAAATGGGGTCTTCAAAAGAGCTACAAACAAGTGGAAGGTATTAAAACACACACACACGGCTAGCACATGTTTGAAAAACAAAGAATTGTCCCCCTGTATGAAATAATGATGTCACATTCCATATCTTTTTTTACCTTTTTGTTACAGAGTGATGTGCAGCTGTGGCTCTCTCATATTGCTTTCTGTAAGAAATGGGTATGTCAACAAATTATTTGCCATAATGAACACAACAGTTTACCTTATCCATGTGTTGTACTATATAGAGTATTGCTGTTCTGATTGTATTCCCTGTTGCTCTCACTAAGGGCACCAAGAATCATCTCAGCAAAGTCTTTTCGGCCATGATCGCAATACACCCTGATAAGTCAGGTATGGTTTCACCTGTTATAAAATATATATTGAGCATCCCATAAAAGTAGGGATGTATCCAATGTAGTACATTTCTCTACAGAACTACATGTAATAAAACAAAAAACAAACCTGTATTTAAATGTCTCTCTTCCTCCCTTCAGGGCTGTGGATCATGGCTGCCAAGAGTGAGTTGGAGGATATGAATTCTTCTGAAAGCGCCAGGCACCTGTTTCTGAGAGCTCTTCGCTTTCATCCAGAGGACAAGAAGGTCTTCCAGGAGGTACCCAGGAACAGTTTGGGTGTCATTTCTAACAGATATTGTATGGTGGCAACATAGTACTGTTAATAACATGATAGAAATTAATGTTTGTGTGTAATGCTCGATACTATTGTAAATGATGTGCCTTGTTTGTTGGTCTGATGTTCTGCTATGCAGTACTTCCGGATGGAGTTATTGCATGCAGAGAAACTGAGGAAGCAAAAGAGCATGGCAGAGGATGCTGAGATGGGCCTGGTGAGGAGAGCCAAGAGACTAATGCACACTCGCTGGATCTCTCTGTGTATTGGAAGCCTCCATTAACACTCCTCCCTTTTTTCAGGGTGGATATGAATTTTCTCCAGAGGTTATGAGTGGCAAACTTGCAGAGATTGTCTACAAAGAGGCTACCGAGAAAATCCAAGGTGGGCTTACATCTCTTGTGTTGCTAAAGTTACGTTTCTCACTGCCTTTAGCAAGGTCCTTTTTATAAAGTAAACATTCCCTTCTCCCCTATTAGGCGCAGAGTTCATCATCTCACTCCTGAATATTGCAGCCATCTTTGATTTCGCAAAGGAACTACAGGATACCATCCTAACTGAGTAAGGCACACATTACATCAATATCGCTCAGTGTTGATGACGATGGTCCTGGGTGTGTGTCCAGGCAGAAACTCACTAACTTCTCTGTCTGGATTTTCTTTCAAATTGTTATGGTTGGTAGCAGTTTTCTTAGTTTACAGCCTTTGCCAACATAAACAATATTTGCCAAGTCTTATTCTGTTTCAAAGCCTTCTGATAAAAAATATCTCCAAGTTAGTGGAAAGTGACACTGCATCGCTTGTGCCATTAAATAATGGGGGGGGGGCTTTGGATTGCAGCATACAGAGCAAGTACACAGAGGACTGCGTGACATGGGACTTCTTGGCCAGGAGAGAGCTGGAGAAACCCAGTGCTGGCGAAGAGCTGACCACAGCCAAGGGCAGAGCGTCTGACATCGCCCGGCGGGAGGAACGCTGCAGCCTGGTCTACGAGGAGGGCCTCCAGAGCCTCAACACCGGTATGTCTGACACACATAAACATGTGTCAAATACAACCCACAGAAACAAGAGTGTAAAAAAAATAAAACACGAACAAACCCATTTTTAACTTTCATTGCCATAGAACCCATGTTTACGTGCTACGCTGCCTTCTGCTTGGAAAGGCATAAGAGGAAGACTAACGTCCAGGAGTTGAAGGACAAGGTAGGTCATTTTTTTAGTTTGGTGTGTTAAGAAGTGGCTTGCCACGGAGATCTATATTGTAAACCCGCCGTACCACCTATGAGCTGTGTTCAGCAGTTGGTAATCTCCATGGCGGGAAAAAAAAAAACATGTTAAGAATAACAACGAATCGGAGGAAAAATACAGAGCTT
The DNA here is from genome assembly GCA_900323355.1 of Merlangius merlangus. NCBI lineage: Eukaryota > Metazoa > Chordata > Actinopteri > Gadiformes > Gadidae > Merlangius > Merlangius merlangus. Next base: position 31,814 of record OOFH01047726.1, read on the forward strand.
TGACGAAGGGCGCATCACGGTCCAGGAGTTAAATCGTGAGAAAATAACGCCTTGGACGGAACCGTAGGAATTACTATTCTGATGCTTTAGAATAAAAAGCCATGTCATTCCTTGATAGCGTCATGGTAGTTTTGCTGTGTCTCGTATTGCGTTTAACGGGCTAATTAAAGCGTGTGTGTTTTGTTTTCCACAGAGAGTGCAGAGGCTGCAGGGAGTGCTTCAGCGCGCTCACGACTCGTCGATGCTCATGGAGGCTTTCTACAAGAACTGGGTGAGCGCCGCAACAACAACAATACACAACAGAACACCCCAGAGGGCGCTGCTGTTCCTCATGAACCACACAACACGGGGAAGACGAGGTCCAAACCTACAAAGACATTTGTCACCGATCTTCATAACCATGATTGATTCCACATCTTCGCCCTCCACAGTCTATCACAAGAGTAGATAACGCCAATGAGCACGAAACAACAAAGCCCACAATAGTATACAAACCGGTGGAGACGTGAAGGTTAACGTAGTAATTGAAGTGTAGGAGCCTATGAATAACAATAACATGTTTTGGTTATTGTTCCATAATTAATCTTAGTATTTGTCATTATGGGGAGACAGCGGTTTTCATGTGAGACCTGTTGACACAAAGTATCGATTAGCCATGGTTAGGATATATTTGTTTTATTTAAAATTTGACAACTTCAACTCTAGTCATCACAAAACAAAAAATCACATAATGCAGGATTGTTAAATATCTCATATGTTGAGTCCAGCCAAAATATTCAGTTTTACTTAAAGGCCTTATTTTAATGAAGCAAGAATCTTGTTTAATGGTGTGATTGTTTTTTTACTGAAAGAGTTAAAGTAAAAAACTTCCTCCATCTGTCCAGCTTCAGATCCTACTCGCTGCCGGAGATGCTGAGGGAGTGGCCCGGGTTGCCATGGCAGCAACACTGCGATACAGCAAATCTGTTTCGACGTGGATCCTCCGCCTGCAGATGCTAATGCAGTTGGACAGTGGAGACCTCAAAACACTATTCAAGGAAGCTCTTGAATGCATTAGTCCCAAGGTATAAGACCACACACACACACACACTCGTGCCCACACTCTCTAAGTGAGTGCTATCTTTAAAAGTGGATAGGGGCCACACACACACACACACTGCTGTATAAGTGGGCCACCTCCCTGGTCTCATTATACTTCACTCCATCTTGTAATGTATTCTGCTCTAGTAGTGTGCGCCTTTTTAGGGTTAGGCTAATGGCAAGGTTCTCATTGGGTGGAGCGGGTTCAGTGAAATCTGTAATTTTATTCAGTGTTACGATGAGTTTCAATGGGACCCCTGCCAATGTCCTCATCGCCCCTAACTCTCAGGGAAATACAGGAAAAAGTTTTCCAGTAGAGCACTAATTTACTATTTTACTATGACAAGTGGCTCATGCCAACCACCAAGGGTAATGTGTGCGGTAATTAGATACAACACAGAACTAGAAACAACACAACGTTCAGTAATATTTTGTATGATGTTTTGAACACTGAGAACTGCACTGGGCTACCCCAAGATTCAATTCTCCAAGTTATGTTGGCGGTTGGCTGTATGGGTAGTCGACTCATTTAATGGTGAGTTAGCAAGTTGACTTCTATTCCATTAGAATTAAATAACTTAACGTGAATACAACTTTAATACTTTCCCTCGACTGTTGATTTCAATCTGAATCCAGTCAAGATAAATTTTCAGAAACTCCCAAACATTTTACAGATCCCACAATACTCAAAAGTCATCAAACAACGTATTTGGGCATTGTTTTGATTGAGAGACTAATGACGCCAATGTTCCATATCATACCAACCTTTGTACATCATTACCTGGGCAACATATATTTTAGGCATCTATTTATATAGACCACTACAAATATCAAAAGCAGGGCGCAGTGATATTTAGCATTATGCTAAAACTGGCCTGACCCTGTAGTCAAGTGGCCCTTTGTCAGTAGTGACCGGGGTTTAGAATGGTTGACCATTGTCACTGTGTGTGTGTTTCACAAGAGCTTACCCCAACGGAGGGGGATTACGGTGTCCCAGCTCCATTGAGCAAGCCCTCACTTCAGCCAAGTGGCCTTTCAGGGGCTGTTCAACAGCGAGGGGAGACGGGCTCTCTTGAGTGGCTACATGAATACATCAAATCCCTCCATCTAGGTCAGCAGTGAGGTGCCAGAGCCACAAGGTGTAATGGCCTACGGACTTAGTTCAGAATTGCTGTCTGGTAGAATACAGACTTGATTTTGTCAACTTGCAGCAGAATAAGAAAGTGAAACGACACAGCCGTTGATCTTGATAGGCACTCGCTATGAAAACTCTAGATGTTTACTGATGCTAAAGTTGCAATGGTACGTCAGGCGCAGTTAACACATGCCTAACGTGTGTGTGTGTGTGTGTGTGTGTGTGTGTGTGTGTGTGTGTTCACAGCCTGTGTGTGTGTGTGTGTGCGGTATGTGTGTGTGTGTGTGAAGATT
>OOFH01047727.1:4715-18243 GCA_900323355.1 Merlangius merlangus
TGTCACTTTTTTCATTGAATCTGGACAATGTGTTTTACAGAAGGTTCTCATAAAAAATGACTTTTACCAGCCAAGAACAACCATGAACAGCTTGGGTGGACAAAAGAACAGACCTATTCCTAACGACGATATAACACCTAGAGTATAAAATATTATATGTGTATATTTTCTGTAACTTAATCACCAATAACATCATCTCCATAATGGTTAGGTTGTGACCCTCAGCAGCGAGCTGTTCCTCACGTGGTTCAGCTGTGCCTTGGTGTGGGAGCTGGCCCATGTGGAGTGTAATGTGGCAGTCTTATTTCCGGCTCCTCTAAACAGATCTGCGTTGCCCACTGGGTCTGCTCTGCTGGACCAAGGAGCTGTGGACCACAGACTCGTCACGCTGAATTCTAGAACTAAGATGGCACCCATAAATAATAAATGCTCTGTTAGTAGAAGCTTGCGGAGATAGAGACTGAAATCTTTCAAGATACTAAGTCTACATCTGCCGTAAACCCTTATATGCAGTTTTAAAACAAGCACTAGTTCCAGTGCTAGAAATTACATTCTCTATTTTGCACTTCAACAGTTAAATAGCAATGCAAAAATTGTACTACCGAAATAGGATTTTCTAATATTTTGAATCATCCTTTTTCAATGGAATACTTTTAGATACGTTCTCTTTGTGACAAAGGAGGAAGAATGTGTCTCAGTAACAGATTGAATTCACCTGTATGATGATATATTGTGAATTCCTTTAATACTTCATGTAATAATGGAACACTAATCTTTTAGTCGGGTTACACATGTCTCTAAGAGTTCCTCTCTGCTTTAGTCTTTAAAAGCCTTTCTGTCCCCTGGCATGCGAATGAACCAGAGTGCAAGAGGTATTAAATATATTAAATCTATTAAGATGGGTCAGAACAAAAATGTGTATTTCCTCACCACTAGTTTGTTGTGGTTCTTATCTGATGTTTCATCGCCATGCCGACCCGAGGGAAGCAGGATGATGCATCACAGTAAATAGTTGGGGTGTTCCGCAGGCTTGCCAATGGAAGTGGAACATGTGTGCTGTAAGTTTGAAATATGAAACGGCAGAGGAAAGACATAACAAAGGTTTAGGAAGTCTGTTGTACAGTGTCTCACTTCCACGTACTCCTGCTATCTGGGCGGGAAAAGCTAGTGCGCTAAAGCAGGAAAGGAGAGTGAGCCATCCTTCTCAGCCCACAGACACTCAGTCTTATCAGACACTCAGTCTTGCTACAGCTATCTTCTCGCTCCTAATCACCTGACTCCTGGACGTGATTATTTATGAGGGACAACCCACTTGTGGATACATTTTTTTAATTTTTCATATAATTGTGTTTGCAGTCTAAACTGGTTGCCAGCTAGATTAAATTTGAAAGTCAAATGATTTTGTTGCGTAAGGCAGGAGAGGTAAAATGAGTGTTTACAGTTTACAGGCGTGGGACTTGGAGACTGTTTGTCAATGCTAAAGACTTTTTGAACTTTTAATGAAAACGCATGTTGCAATCCACGTGATTGGCAGGTAGTTTGTTGGTTATTTCCTGCCCTGGGAAGATTAAAGGTGTATTGTGTCTATTAGAGACAGCCTGTTTGTCTTCTCGACCACACAATGAGCCATGCTGAGTAATGGCCACAGGTAAATTAGTCTGTTTGATTAACTCTCCAATATACATCTTGTCCCGACAAATGGTGGCTTCCTTTGCTCTAATAGAGTCCCCAAAGCTTATGTGAATGTAATTTGTGGTGAGCGTGATTCAGATATTAGCCTGATGACCCAGCTTCCTGGGAAAGGGGAAAGGCTTACCACACAGGCCAGTACAGATATGCAGTTAATGATTCGGAAGGCAAACTCATTTAGAAGCATCTGTGATATCAGCGCTTAATGATGATTACACCATCACTCCTGGCTTCTACCACAGGCCTGAGAACTCTAGCACAGTGCAGGATTATCTTAGGGAAAATACCCATTAACTGTAGAAATATATCAAACATGTTTCTTCCTGTTGGATTCCATCTGTGGAGAGATCATCCTCTTTATTGTGAGGTTGAAATCTCTATTCAATCACTCAGAGATAAACAATTGATCACCCCTACAGAAAAAAGAAAATCTCATTATTCATGCGATCTGGTAATCACTCAAATGTCAGTAGGTCCAAAATGTTTATAATACCCCTCCCTGAGTCACTTACCCCCACTGTTCTAGGTAACCCCTTCCTGAGTCACTTACACTCACTGTTCTAGGTAGCCCCTGTTCCTAAGTCACTTACCCTCACTGTTGTAACCCCTCCCTGAGTCACTTACACTCACTGTTCTAGGTAACCCTGTCCACAATGGATCTATCTGCATACATCTCAAAGATGCTACCTTTTCTTCTTTCAAATCTCTCTCTGGAAGTGCGTTTTGGTAGACGACATAACTAGTGTCGCTTAGTGCCTAGGTCTGCTGTTGTTAAAATACAGTGTTTCCTTCTATAGGTACTGGGAAAGTGCTACTACACATCACTAACACAATGTAAGCTATAAATAGACCTGTCTCCATGGCTAAAGACCTTTATCTCAGTGTGTATTCTACAGAGTATTGAAATACCCTGGCAGGACTACAGCATCATGACATCCCTTCTGCATTTGTGTTAGAAAAAGCAGTAGTAAACCCATATGGATAGCCTCAGAGAAACCAAAAGCAGCTTAATACCACAGGATGTAACAGAAAGGGGGCGACTGATACATTCCAAATTTAGTTGGAAAGATTGCCGTGGCGCCTGGGGTAAAGAAGGTAAAAAGTAAAGGAGAATCATGCAGGGAATGGAGCATCAGCTACTAGAAGGTCACTGTCACAGGTCGTTGAGGCTTTGGCCTGGAGTTATGGTAGTTAAATCTCTTTAATAGTTTTTAGTCTTCATGCTTAAACATAATGTCGGCAGCCACAAGGAACATTGCACAGAAGCACCTAGGTGTATTGTCTGATCTTTAATTGACATGGTTCATATGCTCATTAAAACCTGGAAAAGTCATGAAATATGAAAATTGTGATTTTCATGCCTGGAAAAGCCATGAAAATTTGTTTCATACATATTCGAATGTCATTCATTTATTCTTAGTAAAACATATAATTCATATGCTTCTAAAATAAAATACCTACACTCAAAATATATGCTGCTCTACTAGCAACATTGCCTGAAAAGCTAACGCCGGCGGGACTTTCTAAAACTCAATTTGTGTCTGCTGGCTAACAAAATGAAAACACACTTTGCCAGGGAAGTTTAGATTTAACAACGCTTGGCTTCAAATGTTGAAGTACATGTCATAGGTTGCAACCGATGAGCAAATACAGGTTGTGTGGTGACAAAACATTTGATATTCCAAACATGGGAGAGGTGGTATAATCGAGCCACGCCACAGGAGACCGACATCAGAGAGCTGTGGCGAGGCTACCGTAACCCCCATCACCGCTTCTTCTCCACAGCGAGGGCCAACGCGACGCACGTCTCTCTCCTCGGCCACCAAGCAGCCACGCTAACCAAAGGTTCCCGATAGCCAGAATGCGGCACATTTTACCTGCGCATATCTCTGCTCATTTGGCTTACTCCCCACTTCAAGAGGCTCAGGTTGTCCAACGTGTTGGAGCAAAGGGTCTATGTAATGTTATTTGACCAAAGCCTGAACCACTCTTCACAGTAAAAACAGATGGATCTGCATGTGAGGCTATGGGAGGGTCCCGAGATGAAGACCAAATACATCGGCTCTGATTGCACGGGCCATTCGTCTGCCTTTGATATCATTATGATATCGTAATGTCGTAGAGTCAACAACCATATCCAATTGTCTACGGACGCCCCGATAGTGAGCGGATATTTGATGACAAATATATATATAATATATTTTTTGGAAGATATGTATTACATAATTTTATACCAAGATCGGTTACAATGTCAAGTCAAGTCAACTTTATTTCTATAGCACATTTTAAAACAACTGATTTGACCCAATGTGCTTACAAACAAACATAAAACAATGATAATGGTACAACAACAATAATAAAATAACATGGGGGAAAATAAATAATTAAAAAAATAAACAAATTAGTCAAAAAATAAAATAAAGAATAAAGAGTGTGTGGTTGTGGTGTGTTTGTGTGTGGGGGGGAGGGGGTTGGGGGGGAGGTATTAAGGCAGATTAAAAACTTGGGAGAAAATAAAAGTCTTTAAGTTGGACTTAAAGCAGTAAATGGTGGGAGAGGACATAATATGTACAGGTAGACTATTCCAGAGTCGGGGGGCAACAACAGAGAAGGCTCTATCCCCCTTGGTTTTAAGGCAGGTTTTGGGGATACAGAGAAGATTCTGAGATGAAGACCTTAGTGACCTTGGAGCGCTGTACGAAATTAGTAGGTCACCTATATAACTAGGTGCCAAACCACTGAGGGCTTTAAAGACAAAAAGTAAAATTTAAAATTTAACTCTGTGCTCCACAGGTAACCAGTGCAATTTAGCCAACACAGGAGTTATATGCTCACGTTTCTTAGAGCCACTTAATAATCTAGCTGCTGCATTTTGAACTATCTGAAGTCTATTGAGAGTGGAGTGGGTCAGGCTTGCATATAATGAGTTACAATTATCGACTCTAGATGTAATGAATGCATGAATAAGAGATTCAAGATTGGAGAAGGACAGAAAGGGCTTCAGTTTTGCGATGGTTCTTAACTGGAAAAGCTGCCTTTGACCACACTATTTACTTGCTTATTAAAAATGAAAGAGGAGTCAAAGAAAACCCAGAGATTCTTGACTTCACTGTGGCAGTTTGCACAGAGGTCCTAGTGCATTTTTCAAAACAGAAACATCACTTGGAGGGCCAAAAATAATTACATCAGTTATACTTTCGTTCAGTTGAAGAAAGTTTCTTGCCATCCAGCTTTTGATGTCATTAAGACGGTTAAAAATATTCTCCAGTGAACAAATGCCATCAGTGTTAACAGGCATGTAAAACTGAGCGTGATCTGCATAGCTGAGGTACTGAATGTACCTCTGAAATAATATACTTATTAAAAATTGACCCAAGGGGTAGCATATAAAGGGGAGAATAAAAGAGGACCCAAAATGGAACCCTGAGGAACACCACACTTTATAGGGGCAGAGGAAGAGGAGAAATTGCCTAAACTAACTGAAAATGATCTATCACTAAGATAAGAGGAGAACCATTGCAAAACAGAACCCTGTAGACCAACTTCATCCCCCAAGCGTTTTAATAGGATGTTATGGTCGATGGTGTCAAATGCTTCAGATCTAGAAGCACCAAGAGGGCACAAGAACCAGAGTCAACTGCTAAGAGAACGTACTGTGCAGAGCTCTAAAGCCTGACTGAAAATTTTCACAGATATTGAATGCACTCAAATAGGAAGAAACCTGAGAGAGGACAACCTTTTCTAATATCTTTGACAGAAAAGGTAACCTAGCTCAAGGCTAGGTTTCTTCAGCAAAGGTTGCACAATTGCCCGTTTAAAACCTGAGGGGACCACGCCATTGGTTAGTGAGTGATTAATTATGGCCAAGACAAGAGGGCAGACAGATGATGACAAAAACTTCTTTAAAAAGGCATGCAGGTAAAACATCTAAGTGGCAGGATGTAGATTTCATATGGGAGACCACCTTAGATACTGTAGCTGAGAGAAGGATATAGCCTGAAACTGTTGGAGGCAGCTAGGTGAAAGTTTGATCACTGAGGGATCTGAATCCGGAGGTGAGATTTGAGATGAATCCTTTCTGAACAGGCAAACAGAATAATCTTTGAGTTTGATGTGTTCTAGAAATGTTCATCAATTGACTCCTAATGTTTATTTTATTTTCTTGTGATACTTTATTACAGTATGGAAGGGGAGATTTGGAGGTACCTGGTCAGGGCTTGGTCAGCCTACAAATCTCAGGTTTGGATATTGCGGGGAAACCACACAGAGAGGACACTAAAGAGTCATCTTTCATTCGGGTGGACTCATTCGTTTGCGAATGACCACAAAGATGCTCCCCTTGGCAGATTGCTGCATGGTATTCGCCATGCAACAAATGCATTGTTTGAAAGATAAGCCTTTGTTTTGTTTGATTTTAATATGCATTTCATCAACAGTGGTTTGGGTTTTTACATCTAAAATTAAAGTGCTTAACTACTGGTGATACGACGTTGGAGAACATGTATGGTACAAGTTTGTGTTGATTGCATTGAAAAGGGAATAACAAGTTACAACTTATATGGTAAGTGATGGTAATAGAGTACCAAAGTCTGACGTCACGTTTCCATAGCAACCGATTTTCGGTTCTACCCAAACCAAATTAAAAAGGGGAAATCCTATGCCACATGACCGTTTTATAGAAAATGATTTTTTTGCAAATTGATTTGCGAGTTTGCTTTACAATGATGTAAGTGGTATTGAGAATAGATTGTCTTCATATAAAAAAAGAAAAATCTAAACTAACATTTACAAACTTTTCCTTTTAATACCCCAGGGGAATTATGAAAGCCTCGACATGTTTCGATTGGTAGTGATTTTCACATCTTGAAATTGAAAAATTTTCATTTTGAAAGAAACAACACATGGAAGCAATGGAAAATGCCATGCCTTGTTTGGTTGTTATGAACTGAAAATACGGTTGCCAGCACAATGTGACGTTTTCATTGTACTCTATAGGGGGATTATTTGTTTATCAACCCGGCGGATGCGCTCACAGAATGATGACAAAAAAAATCTTTTGACCGATTGCCATGGTTATCTCTTTTGGGTTAATTTGCAGTTGCTGTGTAAATTAATCCAAAAACGTGGCTATATGCTATAGGCCCTATAGTATCCGTGGTATAAAGGCTGGTACGAATTTCAGATTATAAGTACACTTGAATGGACGTCGCGATTTCCATTTAAAGAATGGTGCGGTAATTATTCTTCAAAACGAGGGCTGGTAAATTGTGAAAAATGAATTAAACTGTAATCAGACAACGCGGCTATATGCTATTGACCCTAGAGTATCTGTGGTTAAAGGCTGGGACGAATTTCGAATTATAAATATGCACACTTTATGTTGAAATTATAGACCGTCGCGATTCCCATTGAAACAAATGGCGTGGTGATAATTCTTCAAAACTAGAGCTGGTAAATTGTTACAAATGAATTAAACTGTAGTCAGACAATGCGGTTATATGCTATTGACCCTAGAGTATCTGTGGTATAAAGGCTGGGACGAATTTCAAATGTACAATCCATGACGTTATCTCTCTGGCTCATAGCTCAGCGGACTAGAATACCTCCCGTTGCCAAGTCGTATTTACGGTCCGTCTTATTTATGTGAAAAGGTTTATATTTTGATTGTAAAAAGCATGAAAATATAAATGAATGCTCTTAATTTCTTTTCTTTGGCAAGCGACCATGGTATAAGCGGGATAATGCCCTTCGAGGTGTCAAAAACATGCTTGATCGATCGTAATTAAAGGGGACTACTTTTTGAGGGAGATTAACTCAAAGAGTATGCATTTAATAAGCATGCAATACGAATAAGAAAAAGCATAATTATTAAAGTATTTGAATTGTTATATTATGTTGGCAAGCAAGAAGTAGAATAAATGGGATAGTCAGTCTTATTAAAAGGGTTTGTGCAACCAACCGCACAACAAGACATGATTGCGGCTCGTCGCTCTCGTCTCTTTCTGCAAATGACATGCGCGTAGAGCGGGGAGTGACGTAGAATGACATAGACTAATAATCTCTCTATACCATGGAAACAAACAAGGCTTCCTTTTACAGTACAGTTTCAGCTTACTTGCTGGGTAAAATGTCATGTTTTACTTAGTAACGTTGCATAACATATGGTACAAGATCCAGTTAACTGCATGGACAATGGCATTGTCTATTACAAAGGTTATGGTAAGAACATGGTAATACCATGGAAACAAGCAAGGCTTCGTACCCAGTATTTAAGAAGTTGTACCGTGACACTAGAGGAAAACTGTTCCTGCAGAGGTTGTTACCACGTAAGTATTGCTGTAATTGTTCAACTTAAAAAAAAACAATTCAGTAGTTTCTGAGGTAAATCGATAAACATTTTAGAAATGGATGTATCTATGAACAATAACTAAATAAGAAATAGTAATTTATTGGAAAGTACTACGTTCATTTCTAGATAGTACATAATTAAACCTTAGCTGTTACCAACATAAACTTGGATAACTACAATTGAAACTTGAAATGATGGGTAATAGAAGAGTTGTTTATTACAAACCTAAACAGTTACAACTACATGGTACTTAGTTGAGTTGATGGGTAATAGTGGAGGTTTTTATTAGTACTTCAGCTGTAGTTCCTCTGTATTGTCCTTATTACCACTGGTAATTACCCAATAATATCTATGATTTACCATATATTTACCAGGTAAATACCTAGTAATTAGGAGACTAAAAGGAAGGGTTACCAACGACTTCATGAGTTCAAACATCGCTCTCCTCCAAACCACAACGACGTTAAGTGCGGCAACTGAGCTGCCATCAATTGTGTTGTTTTTGTCCTAAACTAGGGTCTGCTGGCTAGGAAATTGACAGATATTCCAAGGTATCCTTCAAAAGGCACCTTGGAACATCTTTATATTCACCACAGTTTAGTCTTGTAATTAATAGGTAACTTTTGTAATGAACGTGACTTTTTAATCGCTCTGGTGGCTAGTTAGGTCACTGAGAGATGCGCATGGACAGATTTTATAGTGACACAGCCTATAAATTATTTGTGACAGCAAAACACCAAGCTCATTGATTTAATGAAAATGCATGGGTTTACATTTCGTTCTATGCAGTACAAATAATGTCGGACCATCGTGCTCTGGGACACGATTCAATAGATTAATCTTCATGAGCATGAGCATAATATGTTTTTAGGAGGTCTGCTGTAAGAAACTGAGAAATCAGAGTATCCCGCATACACTACATCTATCCTTTGATGTATTTGGTGTTTTAACACATAACTAGAGGGTGCACTGTACTATCTGTGCATACCTCTTCTGAAGTCAAAGAAAATATCCCAATTGAAAGGTTATGGATTGATTTTCGCTCTGTGTAGAACAAGGAAAGTCAGACAATCATGCTCTTGGACACGATTCAATAGATTAACGTTTGTGCGCATGAGCACAAAAAACTTTTTTTTTGCTGTAAAAAGTGGGAAAATCAGAGTATCCCTAATACACTACATTTACCCTTTGACACATTCGTTATTTTGACACTAACATTTGCTACTGCCAAAGTAACCGATGCCAAATACTGGGAATGGGTTAACCTGACAGTTGTTAGTCAGGTTAACCTGACTAACATTATTACTATAACATTATTCCATGAACATGGTTTGCAAACATGGTTTGCCTTACTGTACCGACAGCGATATTTTGGTGTTTCTTTTCTCTGACAAATATACTAATTGTAATTTTATATTTGGATAAAAGCATCTGCTTAAGGCCCTAAATGTAAATGTAAACTATTACTTTACTTTTATAGTTTACTGTACCTAAGTAAAGGAAAGCAGCTAAGCTTCCCTGAAGAAAAACAATGCAAATAACTATAATGGCTCTTAAACTGAGCTAAGCTCCCCTCTAAATATGACACATTTCCCACTTTAGGGACCCATCGTCGCAGAGAGAGAAAACCTGTGCACTATCGACCAGCTGAGGGTGTTGGATGGAGACATATGGTGGAGGGAGGTCCCAGCGGTGCTTAGGAATGTTAATTCCTTCATATTGGATAATTCCAGCACCAGGTTGAGATATGAAACATTAGTAGAACCAGCTGCTGCTGCTTGCATTCCCTGTCTGAGTATGCTGGCAGATGTATTGGTTACCAGGAGGGGATCAGAGCCCCTCCTAGGTGCGAGCCGTCCTACCCACCAGGTGACAGACAGAAAAGAGAGAGTCCTGATTCACTAGGTAGATGTTCAAATCAGCCTGATTGACAGTTACTTGTGACAGTCAATGCTAATTATTTGTCCTTACTTTGACTTACTTACTTTTTTGTTGTACTTATCTTTATTTACTTTATCTTGTATTGTTGCTGCTGTGTGGCTGTTGAGGAACAAAGCCTAAGAATTGTACTCTTGTGTACTAGCAATATGTAATAAAAGTGATTCTGATTCTGATGCTCAATATTCGAGTTTTCAGTTTACTTCAACCTCAAAAAAGGTGGTTTCAAGATTGCTGTTGTGATTCTCATCCTCGATTTGTCCTTCATATCCAGTGTATCAGAACACTTTATAATTAAGTTTATATGTAAACACAAGTAGCGTTCTGTTTTTCCAAAGTTAAACCAAAGTTAAACCTTCACAAGTTTCAAATATATCATAATGAGGGAAACGGTGTGTCTGGACTAGCCTGTATGAAGAGAAGGCACTCAGATTGCCCTGAAATAATCGCAGCTCTTGAAACCGTCACATCAATCCTGATGTTTGAGTATAACAATTGATAAAAATTTGATTCAATAAAGTGATGTCAGTGAATAAAAGATCAGAATGGTTTCCGTCATACCGTTTCATTAAATTTGAGTCCAAAACGCAGCGGCAGATTAAAATAAATGAAAAGAGGATTTAATAAAATGGAAAAAGGGAAATCAGTGGGTGTAGTCATCTGCTTAATTCCCCAGAGCGGATGAGTAATAAATAGGAAGTCATTGATATATCATCCGGTGCATATCAAGTATGGAACCGTACTTGTCCAGAACTTTTGGAGTCCTTGTAAAGCTTTTGAAATTTGTACTACATAGTTTTGTACTACTGAGTCCAATTTTGTTCAAACTGATAAGAGGGCCTTACAGAGATGTCATATTATTATTGAGGTGAAGCATCCTGATCAAGGATGCCACACCCTAACCACGAGACGGGCCTGGCCCTATTCTGCACCCAGCAGACCTATGAGATCTAAGGACATTGATTTCCATCATTGAGGCAGAAGTGTCCATCGTCTTATTTGGGAATATAACCCAGTCAGTGCTGTTGTAACGTCCAGGGGGCTATTTGGAAGAGGACCCCAGAGTGTATCATTCATGAAAATGTATATTTAGGAAAACTATAGTAAAAATAGAATAAAGGTTGCGTGATCTGTCACTCCAATCAGGATCAAGCGTTTTTGGCAGTTCATATGGGGATGAACAGTATTTGGGTTGTTCCAGTGGGGATGGTTGCAACATTGCAACAGGTAATATAGGTCTGTTGTCAGATGATGCTGCACTGAGAATAACCTCTGACCTAAAATAGCAAAGATCTCAAGGATGTACAAGATGAACCTTACAGCTCTCTACTAACGATCTGAAGGTCCTGGACTTCATAACAACACAGTTTCAGTCAACATTCTAGCTTAGTTATTCTCCAAGTTCATACATTTGAGGTCATTTTATGTTGGGTCGCCTTTCCTCCTCCCAACTACAAGTTTAGTAAGTGGACCCAATTTCTATTCATATGCATCGACTCCCATGGCTTTGAATCAGTTTTTACAAGCCCTTACTGTCATTATAACTATACAAAATGGAGGCAAGTAGGTCAAGACAGCACTCCTCTGTGTACAACAATGCCATCGTTTTCCTTCTTGATATAATGATTTTGGCTGGAAAGAAAAGTTTTTTTTTGTGGGTGTAAGTGAACGACCAAAAGGCACAAATAAAATTGTCAATATCCGAGAATACAGATTACATGGTTGCTGATGTGGCTCGGATTGCATCGTATGTGTGTGCTTGTGTGCACGTGCCTTAGCAGGCGCAATTGCCTTCCCTCTTCACTTGTCCTGTCCTGAAACCTCATAGCGCCATGATTCATTTCATCTGTGCAATCAAAGCCCAGAGCGCTGAGGAGCCTAAACCTTCACATCACCTTGTTGTCGTGATACTTACTCTGCCTATCAAGATGTGAGCTCCGCACCACAACATGTTGATTTATACCATTGTACATGAAATAAGGGTGTCTTCCAACACTGTGTGTCAAAACAACGGTAATTTAAAACTGAGGAGTTCCTTACAATAAAACTGATTGTCACATTCTCTTATTTGGAACAAATAAGGGAATAACTACTTAATGCTCTTGGGAATGTATACTTTATTAACATTACATAATTACCATACCATCGCTTTACACTTCAATGTGTTTTTGAAAGCAATTAGCAAGCTGTAATTATTGTTGAATTATAAATACACAGACAATGTTCTTAGAGAACGAGTAGTAAATAACTTTATTGTATCAAGTTTATATTCTATTTGTATTTGTTTTGTCATTCCTAGCTAATTAGGTCTTTCCCTTAGCAGCCTAAAGTGGCATGATTTGTAGCTACACTCAAACCTATTTCTATTTTCACATGTTGAAATGATTAATTTAAAAAAAATACCTTGGACGGATTGACTGATGGATGTGCGCGCCTTATTCTTGAGGATCCTCCAGGCATCTTGTATCATAATGCAGTTAACTGTTAACGGTATAAGCTTAAAAATAAGTGAGCTCATCAATTAATCATTTTAACTTCCCCACTGTTATTGGTGCCTCTTTACAATATACAATATGGCCTTTGAAGCGCAGCAGTATGTTAATGTTCCCTCCACCACCAAAGAACCCAAGAACCAAAATACTCAATGTGAAAAATGTGACGAGGCATATTATTGTTTAATGTCAAACAGTAGACAGAGTTATGGGATATTAACCACTTTGAATGTTCCTAACTCTGACTACTGTCTAGCAGAACTAAATATAACTATATTACATCTACAAATATAGTAGGCCTACAAGTTTGGTGTCAATGGATTGTTGTTGGTGACCCCCGCTTAACAGCAATAGTCCATATATTATAAGAATCAGAATCAAAGGCAGAATCAGAAACAGAAACTGATTTACTGCCATGTCACAAACAAGGGATTTGTCTTGGTCCTGGTGGTTCATAACAATTTGTTTTTGATTTTCAGAGGCTACTACTTCACTACTAACCCAAAAATGACATTTTCATTTTGGGTTAGTAGTAACTTTATAATTTGTCCCCAAGTTTGACGGCATAGGGCATAGTAGGCTCTTTGGGCAATTAAAGTGTGATTATATTATTTAATAACAACGTGAAAAAGAATGATACAGTTCTCCTTCACACTGGAACATTTGAACATATGATTTACGGTAAATACAATTTCCAATGATAAATTACAGTGACATTATGAATGATCTCTATGCCCTTCAAGCCTTTCTTAATATTACTATTGACTGGATAAAAAATAAAGAAAAATAAACATAAATTAAACTTCTTGACATCAATTATTCTTTCGCAATAATCATTGTATTACGTTTAAGGTAATGATGACAAATTAGTCTTAAGTGCAAAGTATGAGTTACTCTAGAGAGGGTTGAAAAACAACCAACCAATCGAATTCAAGCGAGCTCACCATGACATGGCTACTTGTTGTTTTCATGATTAACAGCCACTCAGCTGACTCATCCCCAGTTTCCATGGCAACGGTGGGGTCTCACACGGTGGATGTGTGTTCCGAGGTGTGATGGA
>OOFH01047735.1:0-10394 GCA_900323355.1 Merlangius merlangus
ATGACATGTAGGGACATGAGGAAAGATATGTTATTATTATTTGACCTTGGGGAAAGGGAGGGGGAGTCAATGAATTGCACTCACATCCTTATGTTAACTCAATGCTGTTTCTGATTAAAGAATCGAATGTGAGCGTTAATTAAAGATCCCATGAAGGATTTTATGTAACCGTTGGTGAGCCCCTTATGCCGCGTTTCCACTGCAGGGTGCGGTACGGTTCGGTTCGCCTCAGTCCGGTAGGGAGGGGGCGGTATAGCCCAGCTCAGTTCCGAGGTCACCATTCCATCGCCGACGGTACCCTTTATGGTAGGCCGGATGTCGATCGCCGCGGCAGCTACACAAACATCGTGACATCATAGCAGCGCAGAGGAGAATGCAGAGGAACGTCTCCACCTCCTTGTTCGCCCAAGCAAGCGTTTTATGCGACAAGTTCTCAGCGTTCAACCGTCAAACTCAGTGCAGTGCAGTCCGAGGTGAACTGCAGCATGGAGGAGAAAGTGATTGTTGCCGTTTGCGACTCCAGGAGCTCTATATATAATAGTATATAATACAATTGTATAAATAATATCACAGCCAAAAGCTCTGTGCGCGGATGGCCGTAGCGTGGGGAGCTCTCATAGGGATTGGGCTTCTCGGGGTTTGTTCAGCGGCGTTGCTATGGTTTCCGGTCTTGTGTGTTTATTAGGTTCATTAGGTAGGCCCATCTAATAAATCACTGTCTAATTAATACTTCATTCACTGCCTCTTCCGTGGTCATTACAATATTATGAATAGACTGCGTCAGGTCCTCCGACGTCTCTCCCTCTTCCACAAAAGGTAAAGACAAGGCAATGGTGGTTATCATGTTGTTGCGCGACACATTCGTCAAAACTTGCACAGCGACAGATTATGATTTGTAGTGGGACAAAACTTCGGCGACAAAGCGAACGGGCGACAAATGTAATTTGGTTTGAACGCAGGCTACAGTTTGTTTGTTTTTATCCCCACGTCGCCCGGAAGTGACGATTCAGTCGACCAATCAACGGTGGGGGTGTGTAGCTCGAATTTTCTGGCACCCTTTCAGGCATCTCAGTACCCCAACGGAGGAGTACTGAAGACGAGGGCAAAACGAGTACGGCTCACGCCCACTTTTGCAGTCTTGGCGAATAAAACATTGCTCAAAATCCTTTTAGTAGGCCTAAAGATTTATTGCATCGGCCAACATAGCAAAGCCTACACTGATTTAAAAATATATATAGAAACAGCGGAGATTGAGGCAATCACAGCCTTAATTACATCTGTCGCAGCCGTTCAAATTAGGCTATTCATTTTCTGTTTACAAAGGCGTCTGAGTTGTTGATTATTTATGAAAATAGGCATTTTGAAATGAAAGCTACATATTGAATGCTATTTAGTTTATTATATAATACTGTTCATGCTGAGACTGCTTTGCTTTTTGCTACCTGTAGGGGTCTGTGTGCGGGCTTTTTCGCACCGCCAGGCCAGTCTGTGTTTGTCAAGTGAAAACTCAATGTCAAGGGAAAGAGGCAGTGGTTGATAAAAGTCTTTCGACCACCTACAACGTTCTCTTGTTTCTAACAATGGTTTATTTGTTTCCCAGTATAATTTCCTTTATTTGGAAGACAGTTTTGTCCATTTTTTATGCGTAAAATAAATACAATATTTTTTTGAAGTTGCAAGTTTTTGAAATTATTCGAAGCGACTCAGGCTGACCTTGTCTTGCTGTACCCACCGCCCGAACAAATAACACCCGAGACAACTTCCTTAATACAAACATGCCATTTATTTGGCCTCATTTGGTTGAAGATGCGAACTTGCAATGAACAATTAAACAACTTGTCCTATCCTGCTATCCTGCATGTCTATCCTGCTACACCACCCATCACTTCCTTCCATTAACAGTCAAAACACCTAGTCTATTAAGACTAAATGCTGCAGCATACTGCATTTTTTTTATAATAGTTGCAAATACTCTTTGCAATCAGAGCAACCGGAATAGGCAGGAGTTATGGGCTGAAATAGCTAGGAAAATGGCAGCAATGTTTTATTGTTTTCCGCACATTCAATTGATTTCAGCACGTTCTCTCTGAACAGCGCCATTTACAAACGACATGGAGTGTTTCCTAAGAAGACTCCTAAGAGACCGTTCGGGAACCATGCCTACAGAGGTAAACAACTTTGATAGGTCTAAACGTAGGCAACCTGGTCTCACAGGAATCCATGAAATGACCACAGACTCAAAATCAAAATAACTAAAAATCAGTGGTGGCCTCACGAAATCACTGCAATTTCTGTGATGCAGCCACGGATTTTGCACCAATGCAAGTTAATGAAGATATTCCGTGGCACACACAGATCCCAACGACCGAGTCTACCTGGTGTCACAGGGATCCTTGAATGAATATATATATATATATGGTCTCCGTATATAATACATTTATAAATATCTATAAATATGTATGTATGTGTATATATAGGCTATATACATACATATTTATTGATTATATACAGAGACCACCAGACCTCCTTGAAGCAACAAAATAAATACTTGGAATATCCATAATACAAAGCATTGACCCTTTCTTGCATATGTGGTTTTGACATATACATAAATAGGGTTCACTGTAGCTTACTATCTACGCACACCCCTTCTGATTTTCTTTTTCTTTCTTTCTTTCTTTCTTTCTTTCTTTCTTTCTTTCTTTCTTTCTTTCTTTCTTTCTTTCTTTCTTTCTTTCTTTCTTTCTTTCTTTCTTTCTTTCTTTCTGTAGAGCAGGAAAAAGTCTGAGAAACGCTCGTATTCCCATATTGTATATAAAATATTCACAAATCCCTGTGAGACCAGGTTGTCTATCCTGCCGTTACACCTTTCCTGCTGTCGGCTCCCAGACCATAGTCGAGGAGCGCTGTGGAGACTTTCCCTCCAGGGCCGATGTTCTCTCGGGGGTAACACCATTCACTTTGACCGACAGTGGCTCTGCTGCTTAGAGGTCGGAATGAAACGACCACCGATTCCTGACACTAGACTGACACACGCTACCGCTCGCTGTCCTTGCCCGTACACTCACTCACATACGCTACACTCGTAACCCTGCTATCCTGCATGTCTATCCTTTTATTTTGTGCTTGTGTGTTTGCAGCAATTATTTTCTTCATGAATGACTTAAACGCATTGGTGAAACGAAACACTGCCAATGTGGCAGTTACATGCACAACGGGGATTTCTAAAGGTTGCAGTGGCGGCGACTAGTGTCAGAAGCCGAACCATCGCTACGATAGAGCTAAGAAGGTTCTACGAGCATTACAGACCAACCTTACCAACGAACGACTTACGAAAGAGATTCGGAGCAAAGAACATTTAGGGAAACACAGGAGATGTTAAGGTGGTGTAACAGAGTTAGAAATAGTTTTGATTATGTGTGAGTTTCGCCAGAGTTAAGCAGCCTAAGATTGTATTATTTCTAATGGAGCCTCTTGTCGAGTCTGTGGTGACAGTAAACACAGCACCATCACACATTGCATGTCAGAGAGACTGTGCTTTGTCTGTTTAGCCCCAGGCCATACGAAGATGGAGTGTCCCACCAGGTCTTCAACTGAACCTCACCCTAAGCGAAACTAGACGGCCTGTATTCAGAGGGAGACAGTATGGGTCTAAATGTAAACTCCCAAAGTGAAAACGACTCTGATGCTGAGACAGTGTATATGGCCCACAAAAGCTCATGTGATGATTCAGAAATGATTGTGTATCAGAATATGCATAGAGTTGGAAGTAGTAGCAGTCTTTTCTTCACGCCTCTGACAGTTGGGAACGCAGTGACATAGAATGCTATGCTCGACAGTGGGTCTATGGCCTGTAGCATTAATGAGGCGGCAGAGACTAAGCTCAGAGAAGCTGGAGTTGTCACAGCACACAACCAGTTCAGTTCAAACGTTGTGCTTGTTGGCTGTGGTGGTCGTCGTGTCAGGCCTAAGTCATCAATTGATGTGGAGATGGAGGTGTACGGCTGTAAGATCCTGGTTCCCACACTGGTAGTCCAAGGGCAACATGAGTTGATACTTGGCACCAATGTTATCAAGCATATCATCCACCAGTACAAACTATGTGATGGATACTGGAAAGCCGTGTCAACCCCTATCCTGCTTATGATCCAGAGGCTGAGCAGTTTTTGTCTATGCTTGCCTGTCTGAACAGCTGGAGTGGTGAAGACGTGCCTGACAAGATAGGTACAGTTCGATGCAACTCAGCTGTGTGCCTAGAGCCCGGTCGTGAATATTTGATATGGGGGAATCTACCTCAATCTACCATTGTGTCTGCTGGCAGTACCGTGATGACAGAGCTCACGCCCTTCAGCTCCGAGAGGATTCTGGTGGCGAGAGTGGTAACGCCTTTGTGGGGTGACAGATGGGTTCCGTTGATCAACACCTGAGACAGACCTGTCTTGGTGAGACACAAAGCCAAGCTAGCCAAGCTCTGCTGAAGCCCCACTGATCAGCTGTCCTCAAGCAGCCGTGCACACTGAGAGCCCTCTAATTAAGGGTGACATGCACTCTGCTCACAAGAAGCTTGAGTCAGTTGGGTTGAGTGGGCTTGACAAGAACTCTTGCGATGTTTCTGAACAGTGTAAAAGCAAGATGGCTGACCTGATTGTGCGCTACGAGGACATCTTCTCGGGGCTATCATCTGGATTGTGGAGAGGCGAAAGGCTTCATACATCGCATTCACCTTTCCAATCCAAGGCCATTCCGACTACCGTACAGACGTGTGCCCACCAGTCAGTATCAGAAGCTGCGCCAAGTACTGAGTGAGATGGAAGAGAAGGAGATTAAGTCAATCAGTAAATATGCATCTCCCTTGGTTCTTGTGTGGAAAAATAATGGAGATCTCCGTAACTGTACTGACTTCGCTGGTTGAACAAGAGGACCCTGAGAGATGCTCACCCTCTCCCCCACCAGGCCGATTGCTTGGCTGCGCTCAAAGGAAACTCTTTGTTTAGTACTATGGACCTGACCGTGGGCTTCTATAACATGCCGCTGCATGAAGACAACAGGTAATACTCTGCCTTCACCACTCCCATGGGCCTGTACGAGTATAAACACCTACCGCAGGGCCTCTGCAATAGTCCTGGGAGTTTCATGCGCATGATGACTAGCATTTTTGGGGACCAGAACTACCTGAGCCTGTTATGCTACCTGGATGATTTGCTGTTTTTTGCGCCTGATGAGAAGACGGCTCTCCAGCGTTTGGAGATGGTGTTTAGCAGACTCCATGGTCATAACCTAAAGCTGGCCCCCAAGAAGTGCTTCTTCTTTCGGAAATCTGTGAAGTTCCTTGAGCACAATATCGACAAGAATAGTGTGTCGACCGACCCCAGCAAGGTTGAGGGCATCGCAAAGATGACCAATACTGACCTGATGGAAGCAGATGGCGTTACTCCCTCACAGACACGGATCAGATCTTTCCTGGGGATGATCAATTACTATCAGCACTTTGTGCCCATCTTTTCTGCCATCGCCAAACCTCTCTTCTCTTTGTTGACGGGCCGGAAACAGAAAGGAAAGCAGATACCTCAGCTTAGACAAAGGTCACAAGGCCGGAAGTTGGATGCTGCTGGTTAGACCCCTGTTATGGAGCAGGCTTTTCAGAAGCTGAAAGTATCGCTGGTTGAGACATCATTCTCGTCATTCTGGCTTACCCCGACTTCACCCGTACTTTCACATTGTCAACAGACGCGTCCCTTGATCGGTTCTGTTCTATCGCAGACCCAAGAGGGGGAGGATAGAGCAAGACCCATTGCGTTCGCTAGCAAGTCCCTTTCTCAGTCTCAGAGAAACTACCCGGCTCATCGGTTGGAATTCTGGGCCTTAAAGTGGTCAATCTCTGACAAGTTCGGCCATTGGCTGAAGGGGCATGATGTTCACTGTCTGGACAGACAACAATCCGTTGACTCACATCATGACGAAGCCCAAGCTGGACTGCTGTGAGCAACGCTGGGTGGCCAATTTAAGCTACGACTTTGACATCAAGTATGTGCCAGGCCCACAGAACGTAGTCGCTGATGCCCTGTGTCGTGTGCCTTTTGTTAAGGAGAGAGTTGGCCACAGCCACAGAGCTTCAAGAACCTTACAAGAATCTCCTTACTGAAGTCCAAAATGTGTTGAGTACCTCGTTTCAAGATGCCTTCTGGTGGTCCAGTGGTTGTGATGAGACTCAACGTCCAACAGAGAGTCCTAGTCACAGTCTGTCCACACAGTCCGTGGAGATGGATGCAGTGTCTGCTGTCCTTCAGTCACATGATGACTGGGAGGTTGGAGCGAGAACACGTGCTGTTGCAGCTCTTCACCATTTGCCACAGTTGATCCCAGCTGGTCAGGACTCACTCCCTGCTAAAAAAGAGAAAGAACTCTGTGATGAGCAGCACAAGGACAGAAATTTCTCTCCGGTCTGGTGTTATTTGGAGAGACGCCGCAGGCCCTCCAGGAGAGCGCAAGTAAGAAAATCGGTCACAGTTGGAGAAACTTGTTGTGAGCAATGGCATTGTCTCAAGGGATCAAGTCGCTACGTCCAAACGTCACCAGTACGTATTATCTGAGTTGCTCAAAGCTGAACTTCTGGGAGGTGTTCATGACCATGCTGGTCATCAGGGCCAGTTCAGGAGTCCACCAGACCATTGGAGAGTATAACGTCCACCAGGCCACTCCAGCTGGTTTGCTGACTTCTGGTCAGCAGAGGACTCAAGGAACAAGCGTTTCCCTGCAAAGATCAGTCGGCCAAGCAGGTGGCAAGGGTCCTCTTGGATACTAAGTACTTCTGCGTATATGGCTTCCCAGAACGTATCCACAGTGACCAAGGAGCTAGCTTTGAGAGTCATCTTATCAGCGAGCTGCTTAGGGTCTCTGGTGTGAGGAAGTCACACACAACCCCGTATCACCCGATGGGTAATGGCAGTGTGGAACGTTTCAATAGGACCCTTGGCAACATGATCCGTGCACTGGCACAAGACACAAAAGCTAACTGGCCAAGACGGTTACAGACACTTGACATTCATGTACAATAGTACAGCTCACGAGACGACCGGCTATGCACTCTTTTTTCTGATGTTTGGTAGGGTTCCTCGTCTTCCAGTTGATGTGCTGTTTCGTACTGTTCTGAATGATCCAGCTGTGGTCAGTTATGACAAGTATGTGGTGTCTCTCACAAAAGACCTGGAGGAGGCTATGGTAATAGCCCAGGAACATGTCACAAAAGAACAGCGCCGGCACACAGAGTTCTACAACAAGAGATTTAATGGGCCCGTCATTTATGTTGGTGACGTGTGCTGTTAGCGAACAGGAAAGAAAGAGGAAACAGGAAGGTTGCAGACCGTTGGGAGTCTACTGTCTACACAGTGATGGAAAGAAATTCTGAGACTCATACTTACAGGATTCGTGACACTATCACTGGCCAGGAGATCTGTCCATCATAATCTGTTGATGTTGGTTAACTTCCTGCCTGTGGACGTCGCATGTCCAGTCCATTGACTCTGATTCTAGTCCTGTGACTGACACTGACGTTAGTAGCATTTGTAATACAGGGCAGACAAGTGCTCTTGTGACACAGACTGACAACACTAGTGACACACAGTGTACTGTCGCTATGGCTTCGACCACACAGTCCGAACCTCCTAGTATACTCACACAGTTCAAGTGTAGGTTTGGTCGTCCAGTCAAACCAGTGACCAGATTGATTTGATTGAATCAGAGGCGAAAAAGGTGGTACTTGCCCCTACCATCCTACGAAAAAAAGATTTGCTCACAGGGTCCTATGTTCCCCGGTCACATACAAAGCGGGGAACATAGGACCCAGGGAACATAGATACGCTCCCCTTAATAGTTTGTTATGCGATCACAATAATGTTACTACATTGGATGGTAAATGCATTTTGTATTATTTTCATACATGCAGAGCCTGTAAAGACAAACACCACCACGCTTTATGAAGATATTTTGTCTGTTGTCTTCTGTTTCCAGGTACGCTCCAAAGTGTAATATATAAATAGCAATCTTGTATTTCAGTTTATATTAATTCTGTTGTTTATTATTTATATGATTACTGTATGTATTTTTTTTGTAATGTTTAAGAAGTAATTGTGTTCTTTAGGTAAAAAAATATTATTTTGATATAATAAGAGAGAGCAGTGTTGCCGTGAGACCTGTAAAGATCAACACCACCACGCTTTATGAAGACATTTTGTCTGTTGTCTTCTGTTTCCAGGCCTTCTTTAAAAATAAAGAAGATAAAAAGCACATCGTTATCCATCAGTTCTTCACTGAATGACCACCGTTACTGTAGAATTTAAAGTAGAAGTTATGAATGAAGTAGCGTTAAGGGAAACCGGGCCCTGGAGAATGGTGGATGAAGCTCGCCAGGTTTGCAGTCAGTCACTATATGACACTTAATTTACTGTCATTCTCATTATTTTAGGATTGTGAAATTATTCATCTAGTGCGTCAACAATCTCCAAATGTACAGGACCTGTATCAAGCCGGGATGTCGGCCTACCAAACAGCAGATAATAATAACTTTATTCATAGCACTTTTCAAAACAATGTTACAAAGTGCTTAACAAGAACAGGTAATCAAAGACAATACAAATAATGCAATACAATAAAATAAGATCCAAAACATATAATAAAACAGATAAAGTAATGAAACAAGATAAAATAATTTGAATGGTACACCAAATGCCATCTGTTTGGAAAAGCCATAAGATAAATGTGACTCTTAAGAGGAGATTTTAAAGAGGATACTGAGTTGCCGGCGTGATGGCGGGTGTGACAGCGTTTAGTGTGGAGGAGTTTGTGGCGGAGCCTGCACTGTGTAAACTAGACAACAGTAGAAAAGTTGACTTACTTGCGATTGCCGACCACTACGGTATCCAAGTTTCGGTCTCTCTCCTTAAGAAGGAGCTGAAAGCTGCTGTGGTGGATGGGTTAGTGGAAAGGGGTGCGTGTAGTTTACCAGTGACTGTGGCCGTGGCCATGGCTGAGTCCGCAGGGGAGGTCCACTCCGAGTTTCGGGTGGGGGAAGCGACTGAGCTACGAGACATCTTTAACATGACCCCAGGTGCAAAACGTGGTGACAGGGACAATAAGCAGTTTTCGTTGCCGCATTTTGACCCATTGTCTGTCGAAACGACCCCTGGCTCCAGAATGGACGCCCGGCTAAAGCTGCGTTTAGCTCGTCTCCAGCTGGAGAAGGAGGAACAGGAGGGTGAATTTCAGCTCCGGAGGGAGCTGGAGTTGAAAGGGTTGGAGGCAGAGACCAGCTTCAGGAGCTGGTGCTGTGCTAATATAGGATGGGGAGGGTGACTTGTGTCATCCAGTGTGCTACTTCTCTGTCAAGTTCAAACGTCATCAGCTAAACTACTCCACGATTGAAAAAGAGACCCTGGCTATGCTAACTCGCACTTCAACATTTTGAAGTTTATGTTGGTGCCGGTTCGTCTCTCGTGGTTGTATACACAGACCATAACCCTCTTGTCTTCCTGACGCAGATGTACAACCACAACCAGCGACTGATGCGTTGGGCCTTATTGGCGTGAGATTACAACCTTGAGATTAGAGACAAGAAGGGGACCGACAATGTGGTGGCTGATTGCCCTGTCCCGTGGGTGAGAAAGAAAAAAAAAAAAGAACGTTAAAAGGGAGGAGATAATTCTGATGATCCTGATTCTGTGTAGTGTGTTTTATCGGGAATCATGCTTAATGTAGCAAAATTGGTTTGCACTTACGTGCGTGTTTTTCCTCTGCTGTCTTGTGTACTGCTCCGGGGTACCACCCTCCCCATCCGACTGGTCAGACACACCTGCAGCCCCTCAGCAATCAGGTGGATTGCTATAAAGCTGCAGGGATGAAAGCAGACGGGGCCAGTGGGCCAGACAGGCGAACCGAGTTGGGGTCGCTATCGTTCGCGACTCAGCGCTACGCGGTGCTCTTCGTCGTGGCATTGCTCCCTCAGTGGAGGGATAGTGTTATTGGTTGTTTCTGTCTTAACATAGGACTCATTTATGGTAAATAAATGGTGTATTGGTATAAATCTTTCGTTCTTTAAACACCCGGCGCATGTAGTGTAAACAAGGAGTAAAGGAGGCCTGAGACTCAATCCAAACCAGTATGAATGAAAGTAAAGTGCGGCAAGCAGAAATTTCTCATAACAGTTTGAAAGGGCACATGCGATTCCAGGCTCGGTTTTTGGTGTAGTGTCGCCGTCTAGAGGTCAAAGTGGTCGACTGCAGGGTTACCCTTACATGATTACTGCATCTGGAGAGAGAGAGAGAGAGACAGAGTGCTTTTCTGTGTGTGTGTGTGTGTGTGTGTGTGTGTGTGTGTGTGTGTGTGTGTGTGTGTGTGTGTGT
>OOFH01047736.1:0-10892 GCA_900323355.1 Merlangius merlangus
TAGCCGTTAGGCATCTTTGTTTTAATAAGTGGTTAGGTGGATAATAAGAGATGCATCACAAATCACATCTTTTATTTTTTCCGGTAACTTGTTAAACAACAGATAAACAATTCATATATATATATATAGGTAGCTATATTTCCACCATTGGGCTACCATCGTTATCCCTGGGAATGACCGGAGACTCGCGGCTCATGAAGCATGTATAATAACAATAATAATTTCTATAATATATCATTATGTAGTAATAATAATAACGCCGTGTGCCATGAATGAATTGGGGCTGCACTGCGCATGTCAGCGGCTGATTGAACGCCAGGGGGCGCTGCTGCATCCTGATTCCAAACGTCTGCCTAGGCCAATTTTGTTACTAGAATTGTTATTAAATTGAATCTGCTGGGCGACTACAGCAATGACGTGTATTTGATTATTTCTCGCCCTTCTGCGAATGCCAGCGAACCATTGACTGCAGAAAAATTAAATAAACGCATGGATGCTGAAGCACGGACGTAGCTTTGTTTACTAACGTCATATCCGCTGTGACGCTTCCGTGTATCGAATGGCGGGAAGACTCACCAGCGTTATGATGATATACCATGAAAACATTGTCTGTTAGGTGGAAAATTACACTGAATTACATGAAAGATGCAACGCAATGTAGTTCGGTTGTCAACTGTTTAGTTATACCCAATCGTATGCACTCGTATCCTTTCTAGGGAGTTGATGTTTGCTAACTTAACGTCAAACTCCCAGCTCAGGTAGGTTACATTTTAAAGTAATGTAGGTATTTATTAAGGTTTATGTTAATGCATAAAATACAATGGTTATCATGTACCGTTGACAGTCACAATTTAAGTAACTGTAATAATATTAAACGGCGACCACTACGTTTATTACGTTCACACCTGTTCAATTGATTTGTTGGTTGGTGTTTTTGCCCTTCACCGTATTGTAGTTCCCTACTTTTGGACAAGACGCAGATATTAGATAAACATGGCTGCTCCCCCAGTGGAGTACACCATCGGAGGGGTCAAGATTCAGTTCCCATGCAAAGCTTATCCCTCCCAGCTGGCCATGATGAACTCGGTGAGCCTCAGTCACTTTCAGTTTCACTGGGTCACCACTTGAAATAAAAAAAAGTGACAAGGAGTGATCAATCTACCGCGAGTACACCACAGGATTGATAACATACTATCAACAGTGTATTAATATGCACTGCTGATGTATTGGTATTATTCCTATGGTATGAGCAGTATATTAATATATTGTCTTCTAAATCTGCAGATTGTTCGAGGGCTTAACCACAGCCAGCACTGTCTACTGGAGAGTCCTACAGGAAGTGGGAAGAGCTTGGCTCTGTTGTGCTCAGCTCTCGCCTGGCAGCAGGCTCAATACGGTAGGAGAGTCCCAAAGAAGTTTAACTTCTCATCCCCTTTCAGACACAAATTGTCTGTCAGGGTGGCGAGCAGTATGATTAATCCATTGTGAGCTTTGTATCAGCATTTCACAAAAACAATTTTGTAACGAAAAAGCCGAATAAAATACATCATTATGGAATTTTTATGGACTAATGGCATTTGTTTGGAAAGGTTAATAATTACTTAAAGTGAAGGTGGCTGAAGGTTAATTGTGTGAACTTGCTTGTTGTGACAGCCAAACCTGAACCAGGAGGAAGCCCCCAGGAGGGAAAATGCTGCTCAGAGGAGAAAACACATGCTGTTTCAAAGGAGTCAAAGGGTGCTACCCCCTGTCAATGCAGTTGTCACACTAAGGCTCCCTGTGCCCCAAAACTGCCCAAGCCTAATGTGGTAGACCTCACTCTGTCCCCTGAGAAAGTGGTGGTGCAACATCAATCACCTCAGCAAAGTGGTAAATAATTATCCTTAATTATATTCTTAATTATGTCTGTAGCGGTGCTGTAATTATTATATTCACAGCTCTTAATATGTCATTAAAACAAATGTATATTCAGAACTTCACCCTGATTTTGCATCCTTGCCAGATACACTTATTCCCAAAACGGAGTCGTTTGTCTCGGCTCCTCTGCCACAGACATCTGTCAGCCCGGACTCTGAGAGAGACGACGACTTTCAACCAGACAGGAAGCGCCTTCGCACTCCATCTTCGGATCAGAAGGTATTATGCTTCTTTTTTATGCAGAAGCATGCAGGTATCATCCTGGCATTTGGAACGGGCTTTCTAACCTCATTGTGACAATCTTTCAGAGCAGTAAAAGGAAGTGTATGAACCGGGGCGTCGTGTTCATCGATGATGACCCAGACGAGGAAGACCTGACACCAGTGAACAGGCGCTGGACCATGGAGGTGAAAAGCCAGGCTGTGTCCACGGAGATCGCCAGCCCTGAATTCTATGTAAGTCATCATGGATTTATTCTTGACGTCTTGGCAAATAATGTATTTTTTTTCCAAATCAAAGTAGAGAAAACATACTTGATAGTGTACTATGAGGTTTGCAAGGGTAAACCAGCAGTACCTTTACCCCCAAAAAAATGTTTACTTTTTCTGGGAAAGGCCTATATCAGGCTGTTAGCTCCCATGTACAATCACCACCTGGTGGCAGTGGAGTCCACTTAATAGTCAGATGGCCCTGATTGAATGAGCCGAAATAAAGTGGATGCCTTAAGTGTTTATTAAAAATGCTGCTTTCGTCTCAAATGTATCTCAATTGGTGCCGTTTTTTTTCAAATTGCAGGTGATGGATATTTAGGTACAATAAACAGTATATTGTTTGGATCTTATCTTATCCTTGTTTTAGGGCGCAGCCCGAATATTTAAACACTATGTTGTATCTGCAATGTTTTTCCTTTTTTGGCGATCCGTCCCCCACAATAGCGTCTGTGGGATTTATTAAAAAGTAAAGCCCTGCTTGTTAAGCTTTGGTACCATTTATTTTTGTTTCAGTAATTCTGTAAATCCTCTGAAAGAGCATTTGAATGGGGCACATTGAATTCACTTATTGGACCTGTTTACGAACTGATCTGCAAATTATATTTAATTCATTAATAACATTTATGAAGCAGCAGGGTTTTTAAGTTTGATATTGATTTCAAAATGTACCATGTTGATTGTTGATTGTTGATTGTACCATTGTCAGATTTTGCCATATTTCTCCCTGAAATGCAGGATTAAGCTTCTGTGATTGGATCTCTGCATGGTAACCAGTGTGATGTGTAAACCTGTTGCCATGCTCAAAATAAACCAGTCAGAGTGCATCGGGTCACAGCGGGCCGTGAAACGTATCGAGAGCCTGCGGTGGTAAATAATCCATGTCATTGGTTACACTACCAAGTAGGCTGCTGAGATCAACACCCTACCCGGAACCCTGTCCCGGCTCAGAGTCAAAGTACACCCATGCGGTTCCCCAAGAATCAGTAATCTCCTACAACAGCATCTTAATGCGGCCACAGGTGTGCCACTTGGATTTGGCAATGTGGGATGGAGGTAGGTGGAAAAAGAGGAGGGCGAGCAGAAGAGTAGAAAAAACCCATGTCCCTCTCCAGTTTCCGTGAAGCTACCTGAACCTGGATCCTTTGTCCCCCGAGCGCTGACTGATGGCCTGAATGGGCTTCTTTGAAGCAAGCTCCAGTTTTAATTAAGAGGGTTTGCCTCGCCTGGGCCGCTGATCTGTGAAAGCCACAGGGATAAATATTGAATGGGGTTCACCCACTGGTTACTGCGCCCCAGGGATAAACAGGTGCTTCGGAGGGCAGATATTTGCCAGCCCCCCTATGTGCAATGTGTACCCATGCATGCGGGGTGTTTGGTGTCATGTCTTCAAAGCTATTGCGTATTGGGAGCCCACCTCGGAGGAATGCATTCCAGGCCCTGGAAGTCTCCGGCATGAGGAGCAAATTGCTGTCCAACAGGAGGTGGCAGCGACACAGAGCCGCACTGAGAGGCTGCAGCCCCTCAACGCCCCTACGCTGGCCTCCCAGAGTGTGAGATTCCCATCTCTCAGGTGTTGGCAGCGGAGTGTAGCAGCAGCTGAGAAGCCCGGGTATCATTACCTGTGAATACTCTGGGGTATTCATTGATACAACTAAACTACCTATTCAAGTAATTAATACATTTTTTTTTTATATGCAGTCTTGTACTACCCATGGAATATTCTTATCATAGGGGCACACGTTGAAAACCAACATGTTTTCAACGTTGCAGCAAATGAACGTGTGATTGAGTTGCTCCGCTGTTCTTGGATCGCACATATTGTGTGACAGAGAAAGTGAAGCTTTCTCACCCTTGGTGTTACCCAAGAACCCGAGTCATCCAGCGCTGAATGAGACGTTGTGTCCTCGCTCACAGAGATGGTGCCCCTTCTTGCCCCTATAGCCTAGTTATCTGCATTCCTTTCCAGGGGGGTGTCTGCTCTCGGCCGTGGGGCCAAGCTTGAAACCTTGTTGTGCTGGCATCTCAGGAGGCAGGCGTGTAAAAGGATACCCTTGTGTCAGCTGTTTCCTGCTGCTGGCTCCTGACAAGGGCCTCTATTCATCAGCAGCCCCCGCTACCCTCGCTCAGGCCCTTCTCTTCCTCCCCCCACCTGCCGATGAATAAGTAATTATTGGCTATCTTGGAGCAGGATATTTGGATGCCTCTATTTAATGTGGCAGCAGCAGGTAAGGTGATCGGACCCTGGGTCCAGGTTGCGAAGCGTAACTGTTCCAGGGGAGAAAGGTAACATGAACTTGTGTCGGGGGCCCCCTGTTTGTTTTTCCCATCGGCTCAGAGCTCCTTATCCCTCTTAACTTCTGTGACGCGACTCTGCAAGGGCTCTCGGTGGCCTCTCCGGCAACACACATTGTAATATTTGATGGGCAAACACCCTCTGAGAAAGTGAGCCGCCGGGTAACCGGAGCGCCTCATCTCTCTCAAGAAGCGGCTTTAGAGCTGTACATAGCGTCGGGCCTGGTGGCTTAAAGGACAGCAAAGACCTGGCACCCATTGTTTTATGGGATCATATTTTTCTCATGGAAATGTAATAATTCCAATGTGACAAATGGATTTGGTAGGCCAGTAACTTATATACTTTTGATTCCCATACCGCTGAGAGGATGTAGGCCATTAAGATGCTGGGTTTAACACTTTGAACTATGTACCATTGCAATGTGCCAGATTGTAAACGTACACTTTGCAAGAGTTTGGACTGTGGGAAAGAAACCTTGATGTCTGCAAAGGTCCAAATCCTTAAATTTGCCATCAAACTGAGCCATGGAAATTTAAAATGATTTCCATTTATTTTTATTAGCATGACATCAAATATGACATGACATTAATAATGCAATATAATGGTGGACAGATATTGCTCCTTTATATTAAGGGAAATGATGTGACTGCATAAAGTTTTCACTTTATTTATTTACCACAATTCCTAAAGCATATGGAATTATTTTGGGTGATATGACCTCTGAATGAATGCTTATTAATTGTTGTTTGTTAGTTGTATGATATAATATATGATCTGATGTCTATTCGACAGAGTTGTAGGAGTGGTCACCGTTTGAATTTGATCTTATATTTATTTTGAACGGCCTCACTGTTGTGCAGTATATTACAGCCGATGTGTATAGCTAATTTCTCTCATACAAAACTTCTACAAAAGTGCACGTCTCTTTTCTAGTGGCAATTACGAACACTTGATAGTGCGTTGTGATTCGTGGAGTCTTGGTATTGTATTGTGCATGAAGTGTACAATACTACGACTGAGAAGCCAGCGATTGGATGATGCATGAGTGTCATTGAACATTCTTGAAGTAAGCCACTTAGAAGGGCTCACCAAACAAGCAGGATCAGTTTCATAAGTGATGCCCTTCACCTGTGAACTGGAAAGAAAGAATCTACCACATGTCATTGGACAGCCAATTATGAAGCAGCTAGATTTACTGGTTCTGAATAACAGGAGGGGCTATCGCCTTTCAGTGCATAGAAAAGTCATTTGACACAGACAGGACTCCCTCTGTATAGATACAAATTCTTTGTGCTTGCCTCTACGTTTTGAGCAGAATGTATACATGGCAGTCTGTCATGGTGTACATAATGGTGATAAATTGATTTTGATCATTTATTTACGACATGACATAAATAAAGCTAATAAGAACCGCTCAAGGTTGATCATTTCATGTGATTAGAATACTTCTGGTCTATCCCATCTAAAGCATCTTGGGCCCTATTTTTAATCCCGTCCATCGCTGCAGTCCTTAGTCAAACCTATTCAGTTGACGGTCTGTGTCCTCTCTTTCTGCCCGCCTGCAGTCCCCCCCACACCTGCATTCCCGCGTGCCTTGCCTCCTGTGCCCGTGCGCTGGCTCTTCGGCCGACGTGAAACCGAAGGAAAAAGAGGCCAAAAAGAAGGTCCCCAAGATATTCTTCGGTACGCGTACGCACAAGCAGATTGCGCAGATCGCCCATGAGCTGAAGCGCACGCTGTACTCCAGCGTTCCCATGACCATCCTGTCCAGCCGGGACCACACCTGTGTGCACCCTGAGGTAGTGCGCCACTCCAACCGCAACGAGCGCTGCAAGGAGCTGCTGGAATCCAAGGATGTGAGTATATATTAGCGGTTTGTGGCAATGCATTTGTCTTGCAATGCATTCTATTGACCCCAATCAAGGGGTCAATAGATTGTTTTGTTCACCAATAGGGTTGTTTTGTAGTTATTACATTCTATACAAGCATTTTAGGGCTTCAAGTTGGCATTAATGTGTACCATGGAAGACCTCATGTCAAAGAGAGTTCAACTTGTCCAAGTCGTACTCCCATACCACTTCAGAGCTGTGGAAGCTTACACCTCAAAACAATCTTTGTACATGAATGGGAATCCCCCACAAAGTGGCGGCTGGAACTATACATTTAAAATCCACTTTGACTGACTTACCCCTGGGGTATGTGGTGACTGCCCTGACCCCTCCCCCCTATCCTATACTGTAAAGAGACCTCCATTCAAAAAAACCGATGTAACAAAAACCCACAGTTCAAAAGCCATGGCAAGAAAAGCCCCCCCAACACTGTAGCCTTGAGGGGAGTTATGCACCGATATTGTTGCTGGTGATGCTGCCACAATATCCACAATTGGCCTGACAGGGTCTTTATGACACACTAAGATGTCAAAAGCCTCAGGAAGATCATCGCTTAGGGATCCCCAGACACTTTGGGAACTTTGTCTAACCCCACCTAGTGCTTATACTGTCCAAAAGGTGAGGCGCCTGGTATTATCGGGACAATTAAGCTGTCAGTGAAGGTGTCTGCCGGCCGCGGTGAGCACATCAACCTCTAACTCATCTGTTCAAATGAAAGCGCTGGCCCTGCCGTAACCCCCTCAGCGAATGCGTCTCTTCAGTGGTGTGCCTTTTTGTCACTTAAGGGGCTTCTAAACACCTAGTGTCGAGGCACCCACACGCACACTCCATATATTTCTTCAGAATTAGTGTTTGTACGATTGAAGTCCCAAGAGTTGCCATTCATTTATTCTTGGGGGGGGGGGGGGGGGTGATGTGAAGTGTTTACAACAATGGCACTATAGTAATTGAATCCTCCCCGTCTTGCCCATTCATCGAACAGACAGGATTCAGGGCTGGTTTTAGCATATTTGTCCCGGCGCTCCACTGCAAAATAGGAAACACTGTACAAAGACACTCCCTCCAAATGCTGCCTTACTGTCAGCCTGTCCCACTGGGCTGTGATGATGGTGTTTACCTGCAGGGTACTTGGCCCCTGTGGTTAGGGTTGTGTCGGTGCCTGTGTGTTACCTCCAGCTCTTGCATTCATATGCAGTGCATGGACGGGACATGGAGGTTGACAAAAGCAGGCACCTCTGCAGACAGCTTAATTGGGGTTTAGTATGTGAGACTCCAGTGCGGGACACATCCTCCACATAATTCAACAGGCTAGAATGACACGGAGTGCACATAGAGTGACACGAAGGCTCACAATTGCCAACTGTCGTATCAACGTGGAAACTAGAAGGGTTCAAAGTAATAGAAACAAAAAGTTGATCACATTCTATGAGTAGGTTAATTCTGTTACAGCATAGTGTATAGGGGAGTGGCTATATTAACAAGATTAAGAATAACTTAAAAGGAGACATATTATGTTGTTTTCCCAACAAGTAAACATAGTATTTGAGTTCCAGAAAACATGTTTTTGAGGCTGCTGAAATAGCTTTTAGGAAAAAAAATATCTTGCCTACCGCTATTCCCCTTTGTTTCAGTCCCTTCAGAATGCGCTGTTTCTGGTGTCTGTAGCTTTAATGCAAATGAGATGCTGCCCATTGACCAATGAGCTGTCAGACTGAACCACAGCATGGAGGAGAAGGGAATGTGGCCGTTTGCGGACTCCTGGAGCTCTATATCTATATCGTATAATTTAATAATTATTATATAAGGGTATTTATATAATATATCTAACATCACGGCCAAAAGCTATGTGTGCCTCGGATGATATTATGAATCATAAAGGCTGCGTCTCTGAGGTCTCTGGTACTTCCACAACAAGTAAAGACACGTAGTGGGGGATATCTCGGCAATGGTTGAGTTGAGAGGAATTGGGGGGAAATGGAACTCGGTCTATGAACCGCGACATGGGGTAGAAAGGGATTGTACTCCGGGAGCTGAGCTGCCGGACTTGCCGCCGAGCTCCCCACACCTGAGCTGCCGGACTGCCGCCCAGAGCGACCCCCGGCGGACCTACCCCTGCCGGACCTGCCAGCTTCGGTGGCAGTTCAGCTCCCGGAGTACACCCGCCGGAGCAGCTGGCGGGGGTAGCTTGGCGGCAGCCTGGCAGCTCAGCTTCATGAGTACAATCCCTTTCTCCTCCATGGCTGCTCCTCCGGACTGCCGCTGAAGTTTCGGCGGCAGTCTGGCAGAGAAAGGGATTGTACTTCCGGAGCTGAGCTCCAGGGCTGCCGCCAAGTTCCCCCCACCGGAGCTGTCGTCCGCTGGGCCACAAAATCTTAGCTATGCTCTGATTGGAGGGGAGTGGGGAAGTGGGAGTTGATAATCAACTGCGCCCCCTACCTACGCAGGTGGGGGCGCCGAAACTGACTCGCTCGTTTGGTAACTAGGCGGGGTACTTTCAGAAATGCATATCTCACTCAAAAAATCATGTACAGACTTTTTTCAAAGTTTGTATGCATTTGGGAGCACCAGAGACCCAAAACAACACCCCAAATCCCAGGAAAAGTGTTGTTTTCATGATATGTCCCCTTTTAATACAAAGGAAGAAAGAAAATTATGATAATCAAAAAAAATCATTGAGTGAAGCTACATTAACAACATTGTTCACAATATGACCTCCTCCAGCCCAAATAGAGGTGAGGCTGCCTTTAACCTGAACAGAGGTCTGTGTCTGACTCCCTCAGGGCAAGTCGTGCAGCTTCTACCACAGCGTCCACAGGATGCGGGACCAGGCAGTGCTGCAGGGGGTCCACGGGCTGGACCAGGCCTGGGACGTGGAGGACCTGGTGAGAGTGGGCAAACGCATCCGCGCCTGCTCCTACTACGCAGCCCGCGAGCTGATGCAGGACGCCCGCATCGTGTTCTGCCCCTACAACTACCTGCTGGACCCGCTCATCAGGGAGAGTGTGAGCTGCGTGTGTTTGTTTGTGTGTTGTTGTTGTTTGTTATGTGTGTGTTTTGTAGTGGGTCCATTTCATGGCATGCTCTTGCAAGGTGACCTAAGGAGCATTTTTGCTGATGCATTGCTCTGCTCAATAAGAAAAATATAGAATCGATATGAAGTTAAATACAAATTGCCTATACAGTATACACAGGGATAGGGTAAGGGGATAACATGATATTTTGGATACATTTCTGGAAATATTCGGAGAATATTGTGGTTCTGAATTTTATCCGCATCACCCTGCACTTTTGTCTGTGTTTTTTGTGAGTTTGAAAACTTTTGGGGGGTACTCCCTCTCTCAACTCCCCTACTCTGCCATTTTTTTTGATCTCCATCTTCCAGATGGAGATCAACCTGGCCGGCCAGATTGTGGTGCTGGACGAAGCCCACAACATCGAAGACTGCGCCAGGGAGACTGCCAGCTACACCTTGGACAACAACCTGTTGAAGATGGCCAAGGACGAGCTGGACGGCATGGTCTCCCACAACATCCGGCAGGCCGAACACATGCCGCTGCGAAACTTCTGCTGTAGCCTCGCAAAGTCAGTGACGAGATGCGCCCTATACATCGGGATTGTCTTCTGTAATGTGATTCACAGTTCGTCTGTGTTTTAGCAGTATAGGAGGAATCGTGGAAGTGGCAAGAATTCCTGTCTCTCTGACTTGATAGCGTTCACACACTGAGGCATATGGGAGTCTTTGGAAGGTGGGCCGCCAGTCTTCTGTGAGGGTTTCAGTTCGCAATAATATATACAACCACCAGATGCCGTCGTTTAAATTCCATTCACAGAGCTTTATGGCACGACTATTGTTGTGAACAGTAGTACAAATGCATTATTTATCTATATATTTTTTGTACCTGATGGAAGTATGTTTTCCTTCCCTACGAGAATTTTGTACTTTATTAATGCATTATAATGTAAAAGAAAAAAACTATTTTGACACACACACACACACACACACACACACACACACACACACACACAATCACACACACACACACACACACACACACACACACACTGGTAGCCCCTATTGTCTATTCTCTACGCTCGGGACGTTGAATTGTGTCTTCATGTTTTGTTCCATGGTGCAGCTGGATACATGAGAGCAAGAGCTTGATGTCCGAGAAGGGCTTCGAGACCTCCTGTAAAGTCTGGACTGGCAAGGAGGTTGTGGGCATTTTCCATGGCCTTGGCATTACTGCTGCTACCTTTGGAATGCTTCAGGTACGTTTGCTTCTTATCAAATATATCCACAAG
>OOFH01047746.1:8989-19126 GCA_900323355.1 Merlangius merlangus
CGCCCCCACGTCCCCCATGGTCCAGACTCACACCCGCAGGGCGGTGAGGGCCCTGAAACCCCCCCCTGGCAGGGGTCTCTGGATCCAGCACCGGCCCTCACACCGGACCTGACTCCGTCTTTCCGACGATGGTGGAGGATCGTCTAACTGCCAGCCTCAAGCCGCTTCCACCTGGAGAAGAGAAAAAGGAAGGTTAAGTAACGTTGGCTAACTGTAAGGTGAATCAGTTCTGGAGAGTGGTTTAATTATTTTCGATGAGCACAAAAAAATAATAGAACAGTATCTGAAGGCAGGTCTGTAAGTCAAGTTTACCTCAAAATGTGTCAATGTAGCAGTAGTTACATGATCAAACATGCTAGCCAGAGCCACAAAGGAAACACAAAACCGGTAAACCACTTAAACAGTGAAACCAATAAAGAGCTTCCGTATTGCTGTGTGGTGGAATACAAAACATTTCTCTTCAAAAAGGTTGATTTAATCCTACAGAAGAACACAACTTTAACCTGAATAATTACCACCAGATTATTCTGGTCTCCACAACTCCAGCAAAATGAGGTATCCAGGAGGCAGGTATTTCATGATAAAAGATCATTCAAGGTTTGTTATCTTGTAGGGCTCATTACAGAGATTCCTTGGAGTTGATGTAACCTTTGCAACTCCTTATCTGTCTGGGAATGGTGCTGCTGGACTCAGGAAGCGCAAGGACTACACCGGGCTCAACAGGAAGTACCGGTATGTACCCGTATCCCAGTGGCACGCAATTACTCTGGACTCCAGAGTAATTTTATCTAAAACTGTTGTGGGTCAAAAGATTAGAATGGAGGCAAAGTTAAAACCATTGCAGAAGATACATGGTGGAGAAATCTTCTAATTAACTATTATCCATCTAATTTACAACTATTTTGTATGTGTTCCCTGTGTTGTCTTTGGCTGCATTGTAGAATTGATGGGTAGAATCGTGGTTGAAGCTTCAACTCAAGAAGAGGCAAAATTATAAAAAACAGAACAAAAACCAGGGTGTTTTTGTCTTGAAATGTGGACTACAGTTTTTATGAAAAAAAAAATGCGGTCCACAAGAAACTAGCATTATATAATTTGTACCGAAATAAGTCAGAGTTCATCCAAGTGGTTCAAATGTTGACTGCTTCAATAAGGTCCAGCTCCACAACTGTCTCTCCACTGGGAAGTCTATTGCTTTGCTAATGGCCAGTGGCTATCAAAGGACAACCTCCAGCAAAGGCACTGGAATATGCTCCACGTACTGTTCTTGCACAAGTGTCCCTGTGCTAAAATGACCCCAATGAAATAAAGACAGACACCCTTCTAAATTGACCTGACTGAAAACACTTGTCAAGCTGCTTACCCTGCAAGGGTTGGCAGCAGAAACGATTCTTAACTGGAAAGGGCAGCACTCCAGTACAGTATAATAGATAGTTGAAGACAACTAGAGGGTTGCAAACTTGCAACATAAATCATCATATGATATCATGCAACGTTGTGCCACCAATTACTCACATAAAACGAATAGGTACAGAACATGCAAGTCTCCTTGAAGTACAGTGTGTGGATGTTCCTGTAGGCTATGGTGAAAACTAGCTCAGGTCATGGAAACTCACAAGTCCCAGTGGCAGTATGATGAGAGAGATGCAGGTACAGAGGTCATCTCTCTTACACATCCTGCCTTCCCCACTGCTGTGGAAATACCAGGCTAAGGGTTTGGCTTCACCTCAGTCAATGAGGCCCGATGACTGGAAGAAAAATGTACTGGAAGAGCAGAGCGTGATCTAGCCCAGCCACAAACTTGATTCAATAATAAAAAAAAGGTTTCAGATCTCTTCTTTTTTTATCTAACATAATTCAAACATCCCACAACATAATCTTCATTCTGTAGAATTATGATCGAGGATGTTTACATGAAGTCTGATAATACAATTAGAATTAACTTCATATTAGTTAAGGGCGGCTAACAAAAGCAACAGAGTGAGTGAAATGTTTCAGTTTAATTTACTAATTTAAATAACTGTAAAACAATTGAAAAGTAAGGATGTGCTTGTTCACAGAATTCTGAAACAGAAAAAACAAATACGTATAAATAATCCTGAATATAGCCGAATGCTAATCCCTTTAATACGATTTCAACAAGCGAGATTGATTGAAGCTTTGAATTTCAACTAAATGCCATCTGAAAAGGCTATAGGATTTTCCCCACAAAAAAAGTGTGTGTTTACATTCAGTCACATAAATCCCCCTATCCATTCTGCGCATGGTATAGGCATGTGATGTTTTGGATTAAACGATTGCCATGCATTGTAAAAAAACAAAAACACTGACAAATGTTTTTCGGTTTATCAAGCCAGGAAGTGGTGGATAAAGGTTGCTTTCTCCTTTGTGTTATAGAAACTGAGATACAATTACAACAAATCAAATAACAATGCATTACATATTCATTGACTTGCTGAAATTGTGTGTTGATTCTGGCAAATATTCTATTTTGCAAATATTGCATTTGCCAGAATCAACAAGTGATGCTAAACAAAACACTCATAATAATGTAGGAGGTTATGAGTCAACAATTTCTCAAAAGACAGTACAAAGTAGCCTGTCATACCTGGTATACTAGGTGAGTAGGACCCTAATGTTAACCCTCATGTTTTCATCATGGTCCTTTGTGCCCAATAAAGGAGATATCCGGATTCTCATTGAGAAATCATCATTATTTAGGGCCACGACAGAAGGCTACATCACTGGATGTAATAATATAAAAAATTCCCTCATTCTCGCAACTTGACCGGGGTCTCATTTCTTTGGTCGAGAACAGAAAGGACGAAACGGAAGCCGGACTGAAGCCTGAGAAATGTGCTCAATTATTTTGTTGCAAGTTTTGTCGTTTCAACTCGCACAATATCAAGCCCTTGTTTTTTTTATTACAAATTGTTTAAAGATCACTACCAACTACCAGTCTGTGGTCAACTCAAGACAGACATTACTTAATAAGGTAGGTTACTTAGAAGCCTTCTCGTGTTATGTATTCTGAAAAGGTTAAACTGTAGATCTGTCACATGCTTTGATTAACTGCAGCAGCCCTAGTCTGCCTTGCAGTCCTGCCAATTTGTTTTGATTCAACAGTAGGGAATGAAGTCTCAGACTGAATCCGAGAACCAGTGAATTAGGGAATTTCAGTGGCTCATGACGATCCATTGAAATTGATCCATTGAAAGCTTTTATACACATTGTAAAACATGGTTGATTCAAATCTAGGCTACCTCAATTTGTAGGGTTACATGCTTGTGAAATATTTTTTTTTCACACTTTATTATCATATAACAATTGACAACAAAAAGACATTCAAACTTCTGCATCGAAACATATTCTCTTGTTATGCGTACATAATTCAATTCTCTCTGAAGGACATCTGATAAGGCGGTAACAAAATATTGTTTGATCAATGAATGATAATTGAATACATTTTTAGCACTGCCAACGTTTTCCTAAGAAGGGAAAGGCAATCTTTACCTTTCACTTAATCATTTTCAAACAACAGATTGGCAGAAAGTGAGATATAAGTTTGTTTCACATCATTATGGAAAGATTCTACTGTCCAAAGTACAGACAGAGTTCCAGTTATCATACCACTGATTTGGCTACAACATGGGATTTTTGATTTGCCTATGTCTCAAATCATTTGGGTTGCTATCACAAGAGAACCCTCAGCTGCATTGTGTCTGCTGTGCCAACATACATATTTTCTCAGGCAAGGCTCCTCACAGCCGAGCTAACCACTGCAGAGACTGTGAGTGCAATCAATGATCAATTCCTACACAGAGCCAACACAGTATCGTATTAGAATAAGTAGTGAAACAAGGAAGTAGGAACGAGTAGAACACAGCCTGACCAGGTGGCATATTAGCCCAGTATTGCATATGCAAAAATATAAACCCATCTGGCTTTATGTTACCCTTCTGTAGAATAATAAAATAATGAACAGCACTTCCTTCAACGACCTCCCAACATCAACTTCAGGAGATGACTGATTCACATTATTTCCAACACATAGCAATCATGTTAGAGCATATCCTTTTACTTTTGTACTCTTAGTGATACAGGATAGACAGAATATCAGCAAAGCCAAAACGTACAACTTATCTCAATGCATACACTGGGAAAAACACACACAATACATTCCAAGCTTTTGGCAACTACATATTTTTCTTGGCAGCGATGGAAAACTCCAGTAAGACAATGTTTCAGCGGTCCTTGTCTACCTAGCGGCTATAATAATGACAAAAACACATTTTAGGGGCTTTCGCAAACAGCGACTTCAGATTTGGATTGTAATCAACGGGAAATCTAAAAACAGCTCAGCGGTGTGCAGACAATCAGAACTGACATATTCTCAGAGCATTTCCATTCACAGATAACTGAGGGATGGCTGTATAACAAATTTAACCCAAACTACAGATGTTTAATCTTGGAAAATGTAGTTATTGTTTAATGGCCCCAATAATCCAAACATTTTTGTGTAATACTGCTGCACTTTAGAAGAGTTTTGCAGTGGCGACATTGAAAATATTACGAAATGAGGCTATAACTCTGTATTTGCAAGAACAGAAAATGTAACAGTTGCAGCCAGGAGTACCCGCTATAATCCTGTGACACAAACTTTCACTAATCCTTGGTTGCGTGGGTGGGGTGGGAGCAG
Source organism: Merlangius merlangus (assembly GCA_900323355.1). NCBI lineage: Eukaryota > Metazoa > Chordata > Actinopteri > Gadiformes > Gadidae > Merlangius > Merlangius merlangus. The sequence goes on from OOFH01047746.1 coordinate 13,689, forward strand.
CTCAGCTGGTAAACAAGTGGTGGACACACAGACACTGCAAGGTCTGGGAACATCAAGAATAAAAGGCCTTTCAGAAAGGAAGCGTTGTGGGTCGAGCTCGTCGCTTGGTACAGAGCATAGACACTTAAACTGTGGCCTGTGCATGGCGTCATAGAGGGTGCACATGGTGCCTAGTTGCTGGAGGCCATGCCACAGAGGGAGGCTTTAGAGTGAACCACGACGCACAGCTCCTTCCAGTCTGTAACTCCACGGAAGCCCGAATCACACTTCTCCGTCAAGCATGAATGCCAAGAACCGCTACTCAGAGAGCATACACACACCCCCATAACCGTCAATGATTTCCAGAGCTTAGCAACGTGCTGCCCTTCGTGGCAAGCCGTGGCTGATTGGTCGAATCACGTGTAGTATTTTCTTTTCTTTTCAACAGCCAGACACTGTATTTTTTATTTATTACCATAGTAGACCAACTGCTTTTCAGCTGTATGTCATAACATGTAATTTGAATGATTTTGGAATATCTTTATCACATGTATTGCTATTACAACATGAACATTTTGTAAATTCATCCATGGAGCAGACTGTGTCGCGTTTCTGTTTCCGGATTTACTAATTTGTTAATTTGTGGTTTGAAACGTTGCACGGCCTCCTTGTGTACAACGTTAATATGATTTGGAAGTTATAAGGGAGGAAGCTCTGCAAAGATCCACGTTGTGTCTCTGAGTCCAATCTCAGTTTTGCACATGCTCAGGACCTGAACAAAGACCCACAAAATCTGACCTGTGATATCAGACTGGCTGTAGTGAAACAGCTACAGCTACCTAACACCATGATCACCCTACGTCAAACTAGACAGTAACCATTTTCTCACAAAACAAGGCATTATGGGAGAGATGGGATTCACTAGTCTTATGTTCAGTAATGTATTCATTCACTTTATAGTCAATGTGAGAGGGGTCTTATTTCAGCATATTAATGAGGCCTTTATCTTTCTTTGAAACAAGCCAACTAGGAACTACTGGTGGAAACTGGCAAAAGGCATGGCACTATAAGAGCTCCACTGTTTTCAAAGGGCCGACAGCCTATTAGCAGGCTAGTTCTTTGGGAATAAAGTATTCCCCGTCTGAGAGAAATGGCCCTATGGTGTAAAAATAAGCCAAAAATAAGCCAAATAAGACAACCTGAATTGTAGTAATATATCAATAGACAAATACTCATTATGCACCAGGATTGATTAACCGATAATTTTACCTGGCCTGTTAATGCAGCCCTAATCTTTTAATACAATAAGTATTTAATGTGCCATGGTGTTGGATTTGGATAAAGTTTTAAAATGCCAAGGCCAAAAGTTAATCATATAGATTATGTACTACTACTACATAAAATATGTATGGATAATAAACCAAAACAAATATTGCGTTTCCAAAGATCCCAATGCTTTTGCAGTTAATGCTCCATGGAGAGCATGGCAGAGCACAGCATGAGGCTGGCTTACTCACAATCTACTGTTCAAAGGTCAGCTGACTGGCTCAATGTAAACAGTCCAATTGGACTGTCACTGGACTGAGGTATGCCGTTGTCACAGTGACCCACTGTGACACCATGAGGTGAAATTAACAGAGCAGCCGTATTACTGTAAGATCTTGTTTGGTACATGCAATGGGTTGGCACAAGCAAGGACTACTTCAACCGATGTAGTTAACCAAGTCATTTCCATTTATAAGGCTAGTCTCTATATGCCCGGTGTGGTCAATACAAAGAATCTTTTTTTTTTTTTTTTTTTTACAAAGATAAAAAAAGGGTGCATTGTATTTTCCTTTGAGGCAAGTGATGTTGCACATCCTAAGAGGCTACATTTCTAGGTGTCATCTGGACATACCAAAGCGAGTCGGTTGGCTCAATGAGGTGAATTCCTTGCGGTACTCGACTGTTTCAAAGTATAAACTTTGAACGCTTAACTGCTCACTATAAGAATCAAATTACAGACATGTATCCTCTTTAGGCCACAGAGCACATTGGGCCTGGTCTACTAAAATTATACTTGTCACATTCATTGTTGTCACTTCTGATGAGTCATGAATGGGTTAGGCTTAGGGATAGTTGGAAAAGGAGTGACATAGTTTAATAACATTCAACCGCAGGGGCTGATTTCAAATAGCTTTCTATTCTTTCCTACCACCTTACCTCCTTCATTTATGTGACCAAACATTGGGGAATCAACTTGCCATTGATCATGGAATCAACTAGGGATTTATTGGCAAATATACTCACATTTAGGATGCGAGTGTGGTACAATATAACTGGCATTGATTCAATGTGTCCATGATGAAGCATAGACTAATGAAGCACATACATACATATTTTCAGGATGTTTAAGGGCTATTACATTTGGCATATAAGCTCTGTCATAGTCACAATTAGAACGATTAAAATACAAACTGTATAATATAGAGTGGAGGCCAGGAAAACCTGTCTTAGAACTAGTATGTTATAAAACCTGTATGTGATTTATGTGGGTAATTAACGGTTTGTATAAGTTAGGAAATTCTCCCTCTTCCTCTTCAATCCAATCTTTGAAAGACAAGGACTATGGACCAGAAAGTACAACAGGTAGGACCGAGTCAACACCAGTTTATCCTGAGAGAAACGTCACTCATTCGTTGGAATCGCTCCGTTTAATTGTCCCGTTATTGATGAGTCAGTCAACAAGGACACTTACTATTCCACGTCCTCCTTTCCATATCCTATTCTCTTGGGAAAGAAACTGAGCTATGATAACAGAGGGAGTCACAAAGGGTTCAGCACTCCCAGCTAGCATCTGTCTTACTGCAGTCATTGACCTTCAAGAGTCCATAGCATGAATAGTAGTATGGCATGAATGACTGGACGATTGGTAAATGTGAACAAGTGATGCTTGGGGGGACTGCAGAAAACCATGTAACATCATATATCTAAAAGCCCTGGTGCAGACACAAGAGGAAAATACTTTTTTGTCCAGAGTGCCCATCAAGTCGAAACATTATTGTTCCTTTTGACCTAAGGGTATTGTTGCCAAGTATTTGTTCCAATGTGGGTCAACTACAGTCAAAGGGCATTGTATTGCTTAGCATGCTACTAGGCAACACAAGGAACACTTGAGCATCTATAGAAGACAGCATGCCTAAATAACGTCTTACAAAAACCAAGTAACAAAGATAATACACTCCGTAGCTAACCCGTTATGTTTTTAAAAGTGCAGACCATACAGATCAACTTTGACTGCGTTCAGTGAAATGTTTCACACGCAAACTATGGTCAACGACTACATAACTCAGTTTGATATAGAAGCCGAAATAAGGCCATAACTAACTCCACTCCTGTCAGAAGACACTCCAAACTCTTGTTAGTCCATATTCAAAAACACAGCATCTACATATACAAGTAAACTTATTTTCACTAGGCAATAAAAAAAACGTATCTTTACGTACAATACCTTTCAGCAGCAACGAGATATATGAATACATAAGGCTGCAAACCTAGTGCACATGTCAAATGAGCTGTATAACTCTGAAGACATCGATGACAACAGAAGGGTTGTCCGAGACAACTATTGCAGGTATTTTTTGTTTTGTTTTTTTCAATTCACTGCAAGATGGCATGGTCAAAATGTTTCCCAGTAGGAAGACTTTATGACGAAGACTATGCACATCTTAAAACACAATTGCGATACGGGCAGAGCACGTAGACAGACAACCACATTTGAGTGATTATATATCATTACATTTAAAAATAGAAGATATCATAGTAGTGTGTCCGAGGACCTGCATTCATTCAAAGCACACACCGTGCTACAATCCACTGCATCTTACAGGCTCGTCATTCGATCCATATAACACAGTGCGCATTGAAAGAACGGATTAGCAATAAACAAAGTTTTTCTGTAGTTTAATCCATAACAGCTAGTTTAATGTCGAGAGCCTTACCTAACGAGAACCACCAAAGCGTGACATTCCAAAACGTGCAAAGGGTACAGACCCTAAACCAAAGCAAAAACGAACCAACTGCGCTCAAGATCGATGTCTTACCTTTGAATCATGACATTAATACATCCACCGATCTCAATAGAAATTCCATTGCATGTAAACAGGTTCACATATTCTCCCGAATCTAACGTGTTATCTCGTCCCGTTCGAGAGTATTGCTAGTTGAGTCCTGCCAGGCCAGACAGCGACTAGGCGCAACTTGAAACTGACAGAGGGGATTCGGTCTGAACCATGTTGACTTACCGAGGGGGGGGGGAGTTGCCATATTTGAAAACAAGAAAACCGTTTTGACAACACAAAAGTCAAATGATTAATGTAACGTATTCCAAAAGAGTGGTAAAGACAATATTTATTAGAATTTAGCTTCATATCCATTACTTTTGAATACTTTCAGCAACACGTAAATCTCGATTACCCGCTGCTACTTGGTGTGAGTCTGCATGTTCTAACAGTTAAATCCGATTGGTCGCTTCAAAGGTGACGTTTACTGGATGGGAGTCTGCTTCTGCTACCATTCGAAACATCAGCGTACATAATCATTCTTTATGGCTGAGCGACATAAAGTAAATGGTGTGGATAACATTATACCCCCCCGACCCCACTAATTGTATCTCCCTCCCTCTCACTCCCTCTTTGCTAATTAAAACCTATTCACGTAATACTAATGATATCAACACTTTACCACCAACGACATCAACATCATCATAGTTATAAAATAGAGATGAGAAGATAAGATCTTCAACTATTCAGCCAAGAGGGGGAATTTGGTTTTAACGGTTAAGCAAAAATCTGTACGAAAACACAAATATTCAACAATTGTTTCTGAACAAGAACATTATGCATATTGTATTAAAGATTAATGAACAAATCAGCCATATTATATGTTGTTACTGTGTAGATCAATATATATTGAATATATATTGAATATTTATTGAATATATATTGAATATTTTCGCCAATCCTGCATATCACAAATGTGAATATACAATCTTTGTAACTAAATCTTTTAGGTTGTCTTGTAAGTCTAGCATTCATCATCACCACCACCAAAGTACAGGCACTTAAACAACCCACACTTGAATATCAAAGCCACTGTTGTACCAAATGTACCAACCAACTTGTGCACCCCAACAGCATTCGAAATGTGAAAACTTGAGATAACATTTAGATATTATTAGGTTCTTATCTGTTCCTAAGTGAGCATTTCAGACGTCTGTCAGCAGCATCTGTGTCGAGAGGGTGTTGCATGCAGGGGTTGTGTCGTTGTTAAGAGGAGCCCCTCGGCCCTACGTCTTTCCCTGACCGTTATCAACCTACTGTGGTCTACAGACTCGGCGGTCCACCTCCTCCACTCACACTTCACAGCAGGCAGGCACTCTAGGGTCCCGTCACATCATGACAGAGAGGACAACACTGCTT
>OOFH01047758.1:8372-22198 GCA_900323355.1 Merlangius merlangus
ACAGTTAGAGAGGTAGAGAGGCTGCTCATTCTAGTAGTGGGAAATCAGACAGCATTAAAACCTCACCTGAGGCTGACACCAGGCATCCACGTTCTATGGAGCTTCTGTGTGCCTGGCCAAGTGAACCCCGTTCTGGGTGCCGAGGAATGTGCATTAGCTCTGTTCCGTGTGAGAGTCAAATTCACCTCAGGTGCACCTATCCCCCTTTCCTTTCCCCAATCCAACATCCAATCCCACAGATAAGGTGGCTTTTCCCAGCCTTACCTTGGGCCTCGGACTGCGCAACAGAGCGTCTAAAACATTATCTATATACATCGGTGTATAAAGCAATCTGGACAAACTCACTTATAGATTAAGGAAAACATGGACTTCATCCACCAATTACACACAAGTTAAATAAAAGAGGCTGAATGATATAAAATTACCATGTTTAATAAAAACATGAATGGCATTAATTGACAAATAGGTAAAATAAATGAGGCCATACGATATCAATTAAAAAGGTTTTTTTTACATTTCAAAACCACTTCAAAACCACCAAATCCAGTGGTGGATAATTACAAATTGTTCATATCTATTAAAACGGTTGGTAATATTTGTCCTAGATAACAATAATCACATACAACAACTTCATAATAAAAGTATTTAATCTTTGAGACGCTTAACAAAGGCATCATAGAGACCAGGAGAAACCAGGATGTAGAAATGGATGGCTTTGGAATAGCATAAGTGATGTGGATATTAATTTACAAGTTTAACTCTGTCTTTCAAAACCTTGAATTTTGGATTTCCCTTGATCTTCTTGTTGAAAAGGGCCATCAACTGCTCCTCTGATTTGAAATTGCTCTCACCGCTGAAAGTGTAGTATGCTGCCAAAACCTGTAAACAAAACATCAGATTAAGCCTACTAACAAATATATATTTTCCATGTTATGTGACGAGGCTGTTGGGTTTGAGGTTGTTGACAGACTGTAAGGCATCTGTGAAATAAATTGGCTCACCTTCTTTTTGAGTTTTTTCACCGAAATCTCTTGGTCAGTTGATTGTCTGATGACAGCCTTAATTGTTCCCTTCCAGTTGAATTTGCCTGGAGTCCGAGAACATGCATTAAACTATCAATCAATACAAGGTTATAAAGTCACCAGGCATCCAGCTACCACCAATTTGATCACATCAAACTAATAGATTAATATACAAATAAAATGACTTGAAATCCCAACACTGACAACTAGTGACTCTTTCCTCCATTACATACACCCAATCATCAAAAAATGATATAAAATGCTGTCATGAAATCTGTTACCTTTGGAAGCTTCTCGCTCCTCAACCTCATCTGCCGATTGGCATCCATCTTGGTCATCTAGGAAAAATCAAAACATGAGGAAAGAATTATATTAAAGCTAGGAAAGGCAATTTGGAGGAACCAGCCAAAAAAAGTAAGCTAGTTTTGAAAATATCAATCCGAAAAAACTGCACCCCTGGCTTCAGGACTCCCTCAAAAGCAACTCCTGCAAAAACACATGACTAGCTTGCCAACTGTAGCAATAGGTCTGCCAAGCCTTTGTCATTGAGCCTTGAGACTCCGGTCATGCGCAATTAGTGCACAGGCAGAGTGCGTGCACAAAGCTCGCTAAGTAGACAGACATGCCACCCAATCCTTAAAACATTTAATAACAAGAAAGATTACTCCAAGTATAACATGTTATTAAACTATCTCATCTGCAGCCAGTCTTGATGCTCCTGAGCTGCACAATATAAAACATTTTTATAGATGTTTGATGTTTGAGTCTCCACATAGACGCAGAAATCATTTACAAAAACAATCATGTGTATGGTCTTACCTTCAGAGCAGTCCTTGCTTTTCTTCCTTTTTTTTGTAGACGCCTCGTCTCCATTCTCTTCTCCATTTGCTTCTTCTGAGGCATGTTTTCTTTTCTTCCCCTTTTCTCCATGTTCGACGGCAGGGGCATTTTCAGCTCCCTTCTTCGTCTTCCCATTCTTCTGCTGCCTGGCCTCTTTACGCTCCCTCTTGTTCAGCTTCTTCTTCTCCTCTTTAGGAGCCAGCTCCTCTGATGATTCATTCTGTACCTTCACCTCAGCTGGAGTATCCTCAGCTGTGGTATTCAGCTTGGAGGCTTCAGCTCCCTTTCAAATCATAAATGGACACAGGGCAGATTGATGTGAACACATGAACATAGTATTTGTCACAGGGAAAAATATGCAAAGCTGCCAATGTTATGCAATTCAAATCAATAATGTCTGTTCCATATAAGAATAACGCTTTACCATTGATGAAAGATTGAAAGATTGTTTAGAGTCGACTATAATCCAGTAGCATGTTTGTTGAATGGAAGCAATGTCTTACATTGGTCGTAGCTGCAGAAAAGATTTCCCAGACTTCGTCCTGTAGATTTGGATTGGTCATTCTCAAACTGTTTTTCATCCAGTTCTGATGAGCAGCCATATGGGAAAAGGACAACAAACTGAGATACATCCTACAAGCCTTCAGCATACAATATACAAATATATACTTTTCACCAACCTGAAACTTGGCTTTCTTTCTTGGGACGTTATCATATGAACTGACTTGACTGAGGATGTCTTTCATCTTTTGACTTACTCCTGGTTTGTTCATGGCATCATGAATCCTCTGTTGAGATAAAAAAATACCAAATTAAAATGTATTATTATTTGCATGCTTTTTATTTACCTTTGATGATCAGAACTAATGATTATTGTCCAACAGCAGGCCATACTTTTTTTTAATGTATGATAAATATAAAATGTGGGTGTTAAGACATCCATCTGCGTTGTCGTTTACCTGGATCCACTGCTGCTGCTTAACTTCGCCTTTGTTAGACTTCGCCTCAAAGCCCTTCCCTCCATACTTCTGGTCTTCAGTGATGCATTTTAAGTGATTTCTGTAGTCATTGCCCCTGTTGTCAACCAATTGTAAAAACACAATATAAGCAGACGATCATAGTGCACGGGGATGTTAATGTCACTGAAGCTAGTGACATTAAAATAGTGCATAGTGTCGATATATAAATTGATATTTCACTTACCAAAAGTCTTTCCCACAGTCTATACAAGAGAGAACTTCGCATCCCCTACACATATTCACGTGTTTCTCAACTTGGACTTTCTTCAGCGATTCGCCACACGCATTGCAGGTGAAAAATACCATGTTGATAACTAAATCCCCTTAATAAAATGAACTCATTAATGAATGTATAACAGGAGATAAAATCACATCGACCACGTCTCTACAAAGAAAGCTTAAGTTGGCAAGCCGACGCTGACATGATGCTAAACTTTAGCAGTAACACAAACAACTGCTGAATGCAAATATATTAAATCGGAATAAAGCCCCTGTTCGTAATACATTTGTTATCTGCAGTTAAGGAAACATGCAGTGATAGTCCAGTCGGGAATTACTTTCCATAACACACGTGACCACAGTGAGGCCGGAGTGGTTGCTACACACTACATTGCTCTGTAGGACAAAATAGCCTAATCAAACGTTCCGAGGTTGATGGTTCCTGCTTGTGGAAAATATGAATTTAATCATTTAGCTTTGGCAATTACGTCGATCCGTGTTTTTAAATAATTTAGCTGTTTATATTGCTTGTCAATAATATTACAGATAGAAACAGTTATATGTAAATAGTGCGAATTACATGATGGACCCGGAAGTGGGGTTCGTAAAAAAAAAAAGTGACCGCTCAAGCAAATGAAAGGTGAGTGGCGTACAACACATTGGTTTATGTATCTATTTTGTAAGTATGAGGCTTTGTAGTAGCTTCATTCATTCAGGTGTACAGTTCCGCTAACCTATCCAAATAAACGGTGTGGTTTAAAATCACTTTAAACCATGTACTATCTTAAAGGATTCAAATGAAATCCTAGTAGCTTTGGAGGTATTTTCCAATTTCTTCATGATTGGTCTCCGAAACGGGTTTCCGACCGGATCTTATATTTTATTTCATGTATAGCCGATGTATTCAACAAAGTATTTATCGTCATCATTTTAATGTATCTTATTATCTTTTACATGTTGTTGGCACTCATCCATTAGTTGTTTAGATGGCTCCGTCGTTCAACAGTTGAGCAACCATGGATACGCTGTCCAGTCACAGTTCTCACCTTCTTCAGCAACTCCAAGAGCAGAGGATTCAGGGTCTGCTCTGTGACTGCATGCTTGTGGTCAAAGGGGTCTGCTTCAAAGCTCACAAAAATGTCTTGGCTGCCTTCAGTTCTTATTTCAGGTGCCTTATTTGCATTATTTATATTGTACATTGATAACATGTTTTAAACCTAAATTAAATATTAAATGATAACTTAATATTTCTAGGTCCTTGTTCCAAAACTCCCCCAGTCAGAAGAATGATGTGTTTCACCTGGTTATTCAAGATGTCAGTGGCATCGGACAAGTTCTGGACTATATGTACACCTCCCATCTGGACATCAACCAGGATAATGTCCAGGCTCTTCTGGAAATCGCCCAGTGTTTGCAGGTCCCAAACCTCCTGAGCATGTGCAATGCTTTCCTCAAGCCATGTCCGCCACCAGCAGATACCACATCATTCTCTCTTCTGAACTCTGACCATGACTGCCTCTTGGGAGGGGGGCTTCCCCATCACATCGACCTCCACTGCCCTACAGCTGAAGCTCAAAGATCAGGTTGCAACAACAACTCAGACCCCAAAGGTCTGCACCTTCCAGCGCGCCATAGCAGCTCAAATTGTGATGGCACACAGGCTCCTGTGGAGAAGCAGTTGGTCCATGGCTACAAACTTCGCAACTTCTATAGCAAGCAGTACTTTAAAGAGAGCGCAGCACAGAACAACCAAGAATCAAATCAAGGCCCCAGCCCTTTGCTGGACGTGGGAGATCAGCAACAGCAGAGTCAACCACTTGTGATCAGCCAAGGCACCCATAGTCTCACCCCTGTGTGCTCTGCTAGCACGGCCCATCAAAGCCCTACATGCAGGGCCACAATGGTGGAAAAGAATAGCACTGACACATCGTCACCATACACGGCACCGTTGGCTGCAGCAGCCCCTAGTTCAGCCCCTGAATCGGAAGACAAGAACAAGTTGGTGCGCCCCAAGAAGACGCTGTACCTGAAGAAGTACAACTACCTGCGTTCTCAGAAGGCCTTGGAAGAGATGTATGCCGAGTCGGTCAGCGAGCCGGTGCTTTGCGTTCCCAGTCGAGAGATCCACCGGGAGGAGCCTCCCACTCAGAGCCAAGGGCCGGAGGTTCCCCCCACAGATGGCCCATCACGGGACACAGAGGGGCTTCAGGAGGCAGCGCCCGAGATCCAGCTACCCAGTCCCCCCCCTGCGGACCATGAGGAAGATGACCCAAAGAAGACCTCGGACCCCCTGAAGCAGACGGGACACAAGCAGTACTGCTGCAATGTGTGTGGAAAGATCTTCAAACACCCAAGCAACCTGGAGCTTCACAAACGCTCCCATACCGGTATTTATACTCCATACACAATGCATTGATTTTCACCTAATATTTTAAAATCATTGTATATACTTTTTTATACTCCAAACACAATGCAATGATTTTTTTAAATCAATGTATTGTGTATGCAGACCAATGACTTTGAGGTCTACATTATGTTCCCACAGATGGAAAAACACAAATGGCAGAAGTGTTAAAGAGTTGTACCTTTTATCAACTACACATTTTTCCTCTCCAGGTGAAAAGCCCTTTCAGTGCAACGTTTGCGGCAAAAACTTTTCACAGGTAAAGGGACACTGCATGCTTCAATGTATTGTTAAGTATTTGTTTACTTTCCATCTGGAACCCTCGCAAAACACAGACTACTGCTCTCCTTTCCCCTTTAAATCCAGGCTGGAAACTTACAGACACACTTGCGCCGACACTCTGGAGAGAAGCCGTACATCTGTGAGCTATGCGGGAAGAGGTAGGCTAACTGACGTGGGTTTATAAGAGGTTGCATTGGTGCATGTGAATGATCGTCAATGACATGCATAGTACTTAAACCGCTGCCTTCTGCATCACAGCTTTGCTGCAGCAGGAGATGTCCAGCGACATATTGTGGTCCACACCGGCCAGAAGCCACACCTGTGCGATATATGTGGGAGAGGTAGGTAATGTTTTTCTTTCATAAGCATTTTAAATTCAAACACAAATCACAACATCACAATTTTAACCATAGACACAGAGGCCCAAAACGGTAACACTCTTACCTATAGTGACTTTACTTGGCACTATATGTTGAGATCATAACCAAACCAGATCAAAGTCGGCAAAGGCAACACAACCCCTGGCTGTAGTTTTACCTCGGTGAGATATCCTTTACTTTATTTACCAGGTTTCAGCAACTTCAGCAATCTCAAAGACCACAAAAAGACCCACGCCACAGACAAGACATTCACCTGTGACCAGTGTGGAAAGTCTTTCAACATGCAGAGGAAGCTGCTGAAGCACAAGGTCCGCCACGCTGGGGACAAAACGCACCACTGTGACACCTGCGGTAAGGAGCTTCCTATCTTCAAGTTTGGAAAGGTCATAGAGTCCGTGGGAGATAAACAAAGACACAAGATGTCCGTGAGGAGGAAACCTGTGGTTCTGGGAAGGTAGGTCAGCAGAACCGCCATCCAACCCAGCTTTGCCGGATAGAAAGGATGCTGTTTGTATTTATATTAACAATATATTAAAGTGCCAATCTCGAAGATCGCTAAAGATGTCATTTAAATAGATGTCATTTAATCTATCCCCCACTAAGGTAACACCATGATTTAGCCTATGGCCCACTGATGAATTCCCTTGCATTGGCAATATTATGAATATAACAAACGAGATTTGAACAAATGAAACATGTAAATTATATATTTTCCTAATACTACATACATTAACATGATTTTTTTATGTCTTAAGAGGAATCGCAATGCAGAGTAGTGCTAAAGTTCTCCACAGCTTCCTATTCGTTCATTCCTATAATTATATGAGTAAAGTAATTAATTATAGGTTAATGTCATTGTCCCTAACCCTTATCTCCTAAAATAGCCTAACTAAATGTAGTCTTACCTTTATTAACCCCTCAATCATTAAACACAATACAGCCGTTCACTCACTAGATTATGTGACTTATAATAACGGATGTGTCCTGATATAATGCTTAGAAACTTCCAAATGCAAGACTTAGCTTGAGATTAAGTTTATTGTTAGTCCAATGTCCAAGACAGTCAAGAAAAAAGAAAATAGAACAAGAGAAACTATAAAAAATAAATGAAAATGTTCAGCACACCTCTGTAAAATAAATGATAACGATGGTAGGGGGGTCCTCAAGGGGTTAGCCCTCCCGTGCATGCACTGTTGAACACTGATAGTTGCACTCTCGCATATTCAGTCCTCTCACGGATGAGTGACAACGGAGTGAAGTCCATACGTCAATACGCCCACTTCACTTGTGTCCTACTCTACCTCTGGGATTTGGGTCGGTTGTAAAGGGTATACAAATGGATCCATCTTGCCTTTGCTGGACGTTTACAAATAACGTTTTCATGTACTACTCACAATGTTCCTTCAAATGTGACCGAGGATACATGTCTGTGTAGGGAAGTCCTTCATCGGCTCAGGGGACCTGCGCCGCCACATGCGCTCCCACACGGGGGAGAGACCCTACGTCTGCGACGGCTGCGGCAAAAGTTTCACCCGCTCCGCCCTGGTGAGAAGACACAGCCGCATGCACTGCAAGGGAGCCCGAGAGACCAGCCCCGAGTCCCAAACCCCCGAGCGGCCCTGCACCTCCGAAGGATCCGGCGGCGCGTCGTCCAAACCCCCAGCGCCTCCGCCTTCAGTTGGTCCACCCTTCTCCGGCCTGATGCCCCACACCGGGGGAGACAAGTCTTCATCCCCGCATCAATCCAGAGTTGTTGGGACTCCGTGTCCAAGCGGTCACCTCCACTCTGCCGCCACCTCCACCTGCCTCCCCGAGCTGCGCTCGCTCGTCCCGCACCACCTCTTCGCCTCCAAACCCCCGGAGAAGTGTCCACCGCCGCCTCCTGGCGCCGACCACCTTAAGCTGGCCAAACATGCCCTGCCGCAGGAGGCCCTCTATGGCCCCTATGTGGAGGGCGGCGTGGTGGCCATGGAGGAGGGTGGCGGTATCGTAGGGAGGGCCTACCTCCATCCCACAGACAGTCACAGTCCGCTCACAGCGTCCACTAAGGCCGCTAGCGGCTCCTACAGGGCAGGGGAGGGTCAGTTAATCTCCAGCGTTACCTTATGGGGCCTGGCTATGAAGACTCTGCAGAATGACAATGACATGGAGCCGTGAGGGACTGGAGCATGTTTTAAAGAGCACCGAACACAACCCATACACAGAATACACCGTACAAGACATCTGCTGATCCCCCCGCAACACAATGTATGCACCCGAGACACGAGGGCTGTTGTAAGACTTTGATTTTACACGTGGAACAGTTTAGTGATGAAACTAGATTGATCTATTCTAATAAATGTAATCTTAAATTAAATTGATTCCCTGCATTTATCAACTACCACTATTTGTTTATTTACCACTGTTTGGGTTTAACACCACATCAATTTCATATATTGCTCAGGTATTTTGTATACAAAATTAACTATGCTTGGTTATCAATAAATGATCTCAAATAGATTTCAGTGCTTTATTTGAAATAGACTATTCGCTAAAATGTACTATAAACAATAGGGTGCTGTTGATGGCACTCTGCACTCTGCAATCTTATTTAAGAACATTTATTTATGCTGTCAGTTATCCTACAGAGGGGGCAACAATGTAGAATTTAAAAATGTTAAGACATGTCTAATAGAGTATTGTGAGATGTGCATTAATACTGTAGTGGAAGCTCCCAGCTAACACGAGTGCTTATGTTATATTTACAGGTCAATGAGAACAAATGGACTCTTGGCCAGATAACTGGCTAATTATTGCCATTTGTGGTGTCATCCAAGCTGGTATTTTGTGTCAATGGATTAGTTGCCTAGCAACTGTTTTTGTAGTATTCCGAAGAAGAAGGATTGTGGTTAGAAGAGCTTATGCATTTATTTTGACAACAGACATGATCAGTATTGAGTGTGTTTTCATATATGACCTTTTATAGTGGTCCAATGCTGATGGACCACAAAAATGTCCTTATAGTAAGCTAGAAGAAGCCAAAAGAACAGCGGCAGTTCACAGAGAGAACCCCCAGTCATCCAGAGATGTGTGAGTGCACTAAGTAAGTGAAGCGGCACATATTCCTCTTGAACTGTGACAAGCTCAGATGAACCCCAAGGGCAGACCCCTGTACACTCTGAAGTGATTCCTAGCATTCTGGATTGCTATGGGGGAGTTTAGAGAAAGCTGGAATAAGTTGCATAAAGTATAAAGGCTTCTGGTTTGTGATCCGTACTGGCACTGCATCCAGACATGATTCACCTCATAATGGAAGAGCATGCGCGTGATCTATGTGCCATTCAATTAGTTCCTTAAATGAGTCTCATTAACCTGCCTATAATCCAACAGCATATCAGCAATTAGTGCATCCTTGACAAGCCAATCGGTGCATGACGTGATGTGCATTCTGAGAGCTTTTTCCCACATTTCTTGCTTAGAAGAGACAGAGAGGCTTAGAGGAGAAAAACAATAAGAATGGATAGCATTGTCAACTGAAGCACCAACGTACCTCACATTAAACCTTTCAGAATGAACGATCTACGCTTTAAAGATGTATCTTCTTTTTCCCTGTGACCCTCAATCCCTCTGATCCCTTTGTCTCCACCTCCCCCCTCTCTTTTGCCACTCTCTCCATCATACTGAAGTTAATCCAAATTATATACGCTGCCTAACTGCTGCAAAATGGGCAGGACTAGGGGCTCATGCTTTCTTAACCCAGAACCATTTTCCCAATGGATTATTTTTGTTTCAATGTCTAATCTCGTTGCATTATTTCTTTGTGCCGTCAGAGGCTTGTGCAAAAGGTCTCATTGACGGACTGTAATATATGATTTAATCCTAAACGCCTCCAGTGACTCGCCAATGCTGCTGAGGAGGAAAGTAACGTGATAAAGCACGTTACAAAAACGTGACGTGCTGGCAAAGCACTTGCAATTTAACCTTGTGTTTTTTTGTACTTGGAAGAAAAGGTAGAGGCTTTGGTTATCTTTTTAGTTTACTCCACTGCTACATGTTTAACAAATAAATTCAAATTCACAGCGGAGTGTTATGACTTGCATTCATCTTTCAAGATAAACCTGGATCTATTACTGTACTCCAAAATGTCCAAGAGCCCTCTGGGGACCTCACCACTATACAGATGTACTCCCCATTACAATCTCCAAGTGAGCAGTAATTGCTGTGAGAATTGTGGCATGTCTCACTGTTGAATGAAACAGATAAGCGACTGACCTAGTGTGTGCTGTAATTCCTGACTGTGCAGCAATACAGAAGCTTAGACCAGGGGAGGAGTAAAGCTTGTTGGCGTTGTGCTGCTGCCCATTTCCTCAATTCCTCTCTTCTATCTTCCTCACCAGTTGACCTATATTTATTGTCATAAGGGCATGTCACTCCATTGCGCAAACATACTGCTATAGATGATGCATGATGCACAAGTTAATTGGGTGTCAACCCTGCCTGTTGAGGAGGACACTGAATGAACACACACACACACGCATGCACGCACACACACACGCACATGCGCGCGTGCACACACACACACACACACACACACACACACACACACACACACACACACACACACACACACACACACACACACACACTCTCTCCCCTGTTGCAGCCATCACTAACAGATAAATATAAAAACAAAACAAACTTCTGCACCCAATCATTACACACTACTATACTAGCAACAGTACTTACTGACTTATTGGACTCACCTGGTGAACCTGCAGGTCCATTACATTCTAACTCTGGATTATTTCTTAGTTACAGAGAGCTGGGACAGTTTAACGTTGTTGATGTTGTTTAAACAGCACTGTTCATAGGCTATATCTTTGTAGCCTACGATTGTTGTTCCTAATGAATATGTCTGAAATACACCTGTGGATACTAAAGACTGCTCCCCTAATTTCACTGTGTTCTTTGACCGCACTATTCAAGAGAATACAACAATTGTTTGTGTTAAAATGTTTAAACAAATCCCATCCTAACTAAGTGGAGGCAAGATATTGCCCTGGGTTTGGTGTGGTGACAAAATCAGCCAATCACATCAATAAGTTCCTTATCGCACGGACAGAGCCCTTCAGGCTACGTGTTGGGAGGAGAGAGCGAAAGTGAGAGAGACAGCTAGAGGAGGGGGTGGGCAAAAGCAACCGAACGATGGAGGAGGATGTTGTGAAATTAGCCACGCTGTCAGAGTGGTTTGCCTCTCTTTCCCTCTTGCATGAGCCGATATATAAATAAAGAATTGCCTAATAATAACAACAGCTACTCGAGCTTTCCAAACCAATTTTGCCTTCAGCGTGTTGGTTACCTTTTCCGCAGAAAGGAATGACTATAACATGGAACAACAGGCATTAATAGGCGGTATTCCCATTTTATGTTGTGATTCAATTTGAAAGAATAACATAATTATTATTCTTTTAATTTAAACATTTAGGTTTCAATTCAATTTTTGTCTGTTCGGCAACGCACAAGTTTATTCTCGTTTATTGTCATTTGGAAAGCAAACTGATATTCAATCTCAAAAAAGAAAAAAGAAATGGGAACAGATCGTCGCTCTTCATAGAGCCAATCACTGAACATCCCCCTGGCCTGTTTCCATGTGGACCCTAGTCCGAGAGAGGGTCCATAATGTTTGCGTTTTGCTGATCTACAGCAATGCAACTTCCGGTTAATTAATTTCTATGAACTATCTATACCAGTTAACAGTCTTGGAGTGAGAATAATAAAAAGATGACAAGAATTAAAGCAACGAGACATAAATATGGGGTTTTGACGAATATTTTGAAAAAAGTAATATCCGAAACATGCAACCGTAACTGATAGCCCGAGTTCCCTCCCTTTTCTCAACTCTTGACGTAACTGAAAGTCCCGCCCTTTCTTTCTTTGTCAATAACGCACAGGCGTTTCGTTGTGAGAAGAGCAAGCCTAGGACCGATCCGAGATGATGTGAACGGGGCTCGGTGTTCTCCGTATGCACGAGTAATTAGGAGAGACTGTCCAAAGGGGAAAAGGACCGACCCGCTGTACATCAATTGACATTGGGTTGCTTTCATTTTCGATTTTTATTTAAAATTGGACGTGAAATGGACACCGCTAACAAGGTTAGTCAAAATAATAATACACAATTTGAATAATTGTTCCTATTTGGCAAGAAAATTACATGAGATGAATTAGCTTCTTATTCCGTTTGTTTTCTGCAGCTTGCATCGATGGCAACATTTCAGATCCTAAAATTACCTCTGGGGTTTATTCGTGTGTTGGAATGGGTAAGTAGAAAGTTTTTTTTTGTTTTTTTTTAAAAAAGGTTTTATTTTTTTGCATCTTTGGTGATGGACTCTAGACTGTTATACATCATAACTAAATGGCTATTGTATTTTTGTCACTAGATGTTTTTTCATTTGAAAATCACATGAACATTAAATGTATCCGTTACTCCGGCATCCTTACATTTAAAATGTAGCTGTTTTATTTTTTAGTGTCATTCATATTACAGTTCAAAATAGCCTAAGGGGAAGAGATAAGTGGTATGTGAGTTTAAAGAAATTGCTCAAACCATAGGGCATTCAGGCTTATTTACAGATGTTGTGTGTGTTTGTATTTCCTAATTAAGTCCAAGTCTAGTGATATTAGCCTAAATCAAAGCATTTCCAAAGGAGTGAATCTTTCTTCAGCTCTGAAAGAACACAATGGTGATAAGCTGATGTTTGTCATGTTATTTAGATACTCACGGAAATTTGGTGGGTCAGACCTCAAACGGCTGATTAACCAAACCACCAGCTGCATGGTATAGATAAAACCCCTGCATTTATATGTGCAACGTGATAGTGTCTTTTTGTTTGTGTGTGTGTGTGTGTGTTGTGTGTGTGTGTGTGTGTGTGTGTGTGTGTGTGTGTGTGCGTGTGCGTGTTTGTGTGCGTGTGTCAAATGCGTTCAACATATTGGTTGAGTCTGTATGCGTCATTTTGTAGTTCTCTGCATTAATGGTGTATATGGTATATTTATATTTATATGGTATATCTCCTAGGTCCTGTCAGTAATGGCAAAGTCTTGACCGAGGCAGGAACAAGGATTTGAGATTGCCAGAGAGTTCATTCCTGATTTACTAAGCTTTTCTTCCAAAAAAAACAAACACATAATATCGAAAGAATTGCTAATATATATTTTTAAAAGCTAGGTGTGGTAACTCAAATGTACTTGCTTGATGACTAACACATATCAACATCAACTGACAATGAGAACAGAAAAAAAAAAAACTTTTGGAGAAAAGGACGACATCAGGGACACTAGGTAGCAGGAACTGTTCAACTCTCCGTCCATCTTTGAGTGTGTTCGGCTTCATTTCAGCTTGAGGAGACTGAGGGTGAAGGATGGAGGATGAAATGGTCAACATGAGATTGGAGAATAATAATTATATTCTGTCTAGTCTGTCTATTTTTCTGTCAAACTGCCACTTATTTCTACTATTGCAGGAGTTGCTTTGTGAGATACACTTCAAAACATATGCTTACCAATGAGGTCTGTTGAAGTGTTAAAGGCCCTTTATCAACGTCAATCCATATTTGATCATGATTTAAAGATCACATGATATGACACACGCATGCACACACACACACACAGACACATACACAGA
>OOFH01047765.1:0-12601 GCA_900323355.1 Merlangius merlangus
ATCAGGATCCTGCTGTGGACCTTTGTCCAGTCCTTCAAGGTATACACAGACACGCACGCGCGCGCGCGCACGCACGCACGCACGCACGCACGCACGCACGCACACACACACACACACACACTATACGTGAACACCCATATACACATACATGCCTACGGACACACACACGCACACACGCACATATTCCTTCAGACACACACACACGCTTACACACCTACACACATACACGGACTGCCTGGGAGATATCATGTGGGAGAAGTTTGAAGTGTTGAAACAGGCCGTCGCCCAGCAGCAAACCAGATGTGGGCTCGGAGGAGAGACGTGTAAATGAAGTGGGTTGTAAAGGGGAAGGAGAGTTGGGGGGTTGGGGGCCATAAACATTAGAATAGAACAGACTTTGTGATTGTACCTGAATAAATAGGAGCTGTAAAAGCCATTTTGTGTGATGGATGGATCCAGATAGTTTCAGATAGATTCCCATGGATAATATGCAATCGCACAGAGCTTTCGAAGAAGGCAAAGAGATGATGCTTTCAATTCAATGAAATTGTATTGTACAGCCCTAAGTCACAGGTACTGTCTCAAAGGGCTTAACAGGCCATATATTTATGACACCCCCTCACCGTAGCCCCCCGGGGGGCAAGAAAAAACTCAAGGCAAGGAAGAAATCGTGAGAAAGAACCTAGAGTGGATCTATCCTTCCAGGGATGACCAGGAGTGCAATTGGTGCCAATATCGACATACATATATACGGGAAAACACTTGAAATCAATTAATTTATAAAAGTAATGTCTATGGTGATGGGGTGCTATTCAGTGAGTGGCACAGCGGTTCTTATTATATCACCCTATATTTGTATTTATCATCCCGCTTGTGCTTCTCAGCCAATCAGAAGCGAGAGCTACTGCCCGCTATTCTACGGTATCAGGTCACTGTCCTGATATTCTACGATATCATGGACGGTTAGTCTAAAAAATTATTAAAGCGTGCGCCCGCGCCGACCAACTGCAAAAGGGTTTGAAAAAATGGCAGTTTGACTGCGCACGCAAGACGTTTTCCAGCAACGGCTGACTTTTTGAACAGAGTTTCTCCCGAATGAAACTTGTTTTCGTTAGTTTTTGAAATTCAAAGTGGTATGATAAAAAAATAATCGGGCAATTTTGGTTAGATTCTGCAAAATATCAGGCTTGTTTGGTCTCGCCATGGGTATTTTGGCTCGACGCGGCGTCTCGCCAAAATACGTACCATGGCTCGACCAAACTCACCTGATATTTTGCCGAATCGAAACCAAAATTGCCCGATTATATATAAGTAGCAGAACATCTGCAGGGCTGTGTGGAAATGGTTCTGTAAATTATTTGAAGGCTGACGGCAATACGATTAAAAAAGTTTTTTTATTGGAGTTCGGATAGGGATAAGACAGACAGACAGACAGACAGACAGACAGACAGACAGGGCTACAGTTGAGGACAGTCGCCCCCGTAGCCCCCCTCCATCTCGCTGACCCTCCGGAGTAGTGCCGCCTTCATGGCGCTGATCTTCCCGTCCAGCTCCGTCAGACTGCAGGTCTGAAACCACAGCAGAACACACAGCCAATCAGAACACGCAGCAGAACACACAGCCAATCAGAGACCAGCCCTCGGTCGACCCGCTCGGGTTGACGGTCAGATTCCAGCGGCAGCACTCACCTGGGCGGCGGAGATCTTGGCCCGCTTGTGAAGGAAAGCCTGCGAGGGGGGACACAGGGAAGGCCGTCAACAACAGGTAGGGCTTATGGAGGGGCAGGGGCTTAGGGGGGCTGTAGTCAATAAAGAGGGTAGTACCGGCTGGCCAGCAACCAGCCGCTACATTTAAAGGTATAGGACTGAACCGACTCCATTTCAGGAATGGAGGCGCCCTGTGTCGCTAACACAGGCAGGAGCTGCTTCTGCTCATAGTTAGGTATATATTAATATATTTATAAAGAAAGAAATGTGAGGAAACATACTCTGACTTATCCCAAACTCTTAGAAAACACAGAGAGGACCGCTTCGACGGGAAGCCATCTTGTGAGTGAAAAGAAGAAGTAAATTCAATAAATGATAAATAAAACCATCACCGAGTGACAATTGAGACCCTTGACTCAACCAATGAGCGAGAGGCAGACTCAGAGAGCGTCGATCTGGAGGAAGTCAAACGGGGAACGCAGGAAATACATGAAAGAGTTTCGACCTTGAGTACATTTCCCTTTTCTATTTCTGCTGGAGGTATTGAAAGTGACCCGGTATTCAGCGGACAATCAGGGGAGCGAGAGGAATCCTCAGAGGAGAACCGGCATCACCTTCAGAAGAAGACTCAGATTAAATAAATAGACAAGCCCCCAGACGAGCCTTTATCTGCCATTCTCTGTAATTAGTTAAGGAGCCACTTCGGCGTTTCATGTCAAAACGTTTTCTACGGAGGCCAAATGTGTCAAGCTCTTCAGCGCGATCACACACACACACACACACACACACACACACACACACACACACACACACACACACACACACACACACATAATTTCATGCAATGTAATTGCATGAAATTATGCATATTAATTACAGTAGCCTATGACATCTCCCAGAAACTTCTGGAATTCCTTGTCCTTCTGAGTTCACTGACCTAAAAACTTGCCGTTCACGTCTCCAGGTTCTGTGACCCCACCGCGGGTCTGAGAGCTGGACCCACCATGCAGGCGGGGCGTCCGTCCTCGGAGGAGCGACGGCTACGCTGGGTGATCCGCGGACAGGCCAAAACACTGTAGCACGGTGCCGTCAGCCCCCTGACTCAGACGCACCCTGCAGCACCCCCTGCTGTTACTCTTCAACAGGTTGACCCTCCGTGGAAAGACCTCAAGTCTGATGGAGCACGACAACCAGTCCCCTGGGAAAGATGTTTCTCCAATGAACCCGTGTGGCCTGGGAGCTAGCAAATGTTGAATTATAGAGGAAATTTCGCAAGAATTGCGTATCATAAGGATATTGTGTCGGCATTTACTTTCAACAAATGATGTAGGCCTACAGTAGCCTAGGCCTATATGTGGCTGGATATAAGCAAGGTAGATAACGGTCACCCGTAATCATGGCCCTCTTTACATTAGTATTGGAAAAAATATACTGTATATAACAACAATGGAAACTAATTTGAATAAACACAATAAACAACACATTCTGTTCTCTCTGCAGCAATCGAGTCCTCTGATTTAATATTCAGTGTCTGATTCAATATTTTAATGGTTTCTTGTGGTAAAGTTATGGGTAGAGCGAGGCATGTAGAGAGAGAGAGAGAGAGAGAGAGAGAGAGAGAGAGAGAGAGAGCGCGCGAGCTGCTGATGGATCCCTGGTACAGTAGACACCGCTGTGACCTACAGAGAATGAAACAAGTAAACGCACCGCTAAAATAATTAGAACTAAATCACGGACGCCTGCCGTCCCCGTGTACGTCTGTTATCTGTCACTGTGTTTTACTACCGAGTCACGGCGGCAGAACACAGGCGACGGGGGCGGGGGTGAGGGGCCCGAGGAGCCGTATAGTCCAATAGCTAGCCGTAGCCGCTGTGTCGCTTATTTACAATGCTGCCTACTCGTAAAAGCACAGCAGGACTTGGACTTATTAGACATGATGTACAGAAATAGCTACGTAAACACACAAAGAAACACGCACACGCACGCACGCACACACACACACACACACACACACACACACACACACACACACACACACACACAGACAGACGCATCTAGGTTGACGTGTGGACTTCACACTTGCTGACTGCGATTATGTGTAGTGACAGTGCTAGAAATCATTCATCATCATAAAATGCCTTCTAAAAAAATAGTAGTACAGTATGGAAGCAAATATATGCATATAGGCCTATCAGATCTGATACATCATTTTACATCACAGTTAGGACATCATGAAGTATTAATCATATAAAGAGGAGCTTTGCGTGGAGGCTGGTCTGAGGTCCCTTGGCTGTGAGGAGAATCTCACAGCGACAGGATCTGATACACTGCGGCACGAGTGCACCCATAAATATTTCAACTGCCAAATAAATATTTCAGTCACCAAATGAGACGTGAGAAGCGATACGTGGGGGGAAAGACGATGGGGTTACACCCTGGGCACAGAGGGGACTTCGGTCAACACTTAGTTTGACGCGGCGTAGGGTAAACAAGTTAGGGTGGAATTAGTGGAGAAGGGGGATGAATGAGAATAGAATTGTAATGCGCCCTTGCGTCATGTGGTGCTGTGATACATGAACTAAAGTACATCATACAAACTCATTGATCCGTTTCTTTTGATTTGGGATGCTCTGTGAAGACCTCTGCAGCGCAAGGCCTCCACATGCCTTTTTATGGTGAGGTTGCTTGGCTGCTGCTCTAATAATCGTCCTTTCTCTGTC
This sequence comes from Merlangius merlangus, assembly GCA_900323355.1. NCBI lineage: Eukaryota > Metazoa > Chordata > Actinopteri > Gadiformes > Gadidae > Merlangius > Merlangius merlangus. The sequence goes on from OOFH01047765.1 coordinate 4,427, forward strand.
CCCCCGCTCTCTCTCTCTCTCTCTCTCTCTCTCTGTCCTTCTTGGCACGGAACGCCCCACGTCTGCATACACAACACTGACAAGGCTTTGGGGGCTGGTTAGTGTGTCATAAATATTTTGCAAATTCATGTTCCAATACATTTATAAACATGGTCAACGTGTGTACAATTTCCGTTAGTCCTACTTGAGCTATTGTGGCCCCCCGATACAGAACAGAGTGCTAACTACCGGGAAATGACAAAAAAAAAAAAATTATAATAATAATTATAACAACATCGACACTGACTTGGTGAACTCAATAAATATTTAATAAGAAAGTTATATTATTCACACTCAGTAGAATAGAAAAACCCCATCACATTGTATCAGTTGTTTTGTAAATTATATCCTTTCCTTGAAGAGACAAACTAAAAAGAAGCATCCACAAACACACACAGGGAGCTCAGAGAGCACACATCGGACCGTCACCTGAGGCCTCTGCTGACTTGTCAATTAGCAAATGATTGGAGATGTCAAAAGTGCTTCAGTCCATTATTTCATAATGTCCAGTTCACTCATGTTCACAGGTCAGTTAATAAGTTACACATTAGCAGCACCATCCGATTCACAACACTAAAAAGCTTTTTACTACAATCCCATTGCAACTTTTGCCTCAGCCGAAAAAAGCAGTGTCATCATTCCTTCATGGCTCGCCGTCAGAGCCCGCGGCGCTCCTAGCGCCCTCCATTTTGTCTCCCCGTCCCCTCAACCTCCTCCCGGTCCTCGTACTCATAGTCCATCCGGCCTCTGTCGTACTCCAGCGCGTCCCCCTCGTACTCCAGACCGTCCGCCTCGCAGATCAGCTCCTCCGTCTCGTACTCCACCCCCTCCTCGTCGTACTCCAGCCCGGTGCTGTCGTACTCCATGCCCGCTCGCTCCGGGCTGCTCTCCTCCTCCTCCTCCTCCTCCTCCACCTCCTCCTCCTCGTCCGGCGCCTCCTCTCCGTCGGCGGGAGCGTCTCCGTCTCCGTCGCCCTCGTTCGCCACGCGCCCGGGGCTGGCGCCGCTGTTCTTCAGGATGCCGTGGATGACCCGCTCCTCCTCCTCCGCCAGCGCCAACTGCTCCGCCGCCTCCTCCTTCGCCCTCCTCCGCCGCTCCTTCTTGTCCTCCCGCTCCTGCATGGCCTCGGCCGCCCCCTCTCCCACCAATGTCACCTCCTCGCCTACCCGGGGAGGGCCCTCCACGGGGTTGTGGTCGTAGGAGAACAGCTGCAGGGTGGGCAGGCGCCGCAGGCTGGGGAAGTTGGAGATCTTGTTCTTGTCCAGGTCCAGCACCTCCAGGCCCTCCATGCGCAGCAGCACCTTGGGGAACTCGTCGAAGCGGTTGCCGTACACCCACAGCCCCTTCAGGGACTCCATGCGCACCAGGTCGCTGGGCAGCTTCTTCATGCGGTTGTCCCCGATCTGCAGCGAGCGCAGGTGGGGCAGCTCGTACAGCTGCTTGGGGAAGTACTGGAAGTAGTTGCTCTCGATCCACAGGCAGCGCAGCTTCTGCAGGTTGCGCACCTCGGGCGGCAGGCACACCAGCCGGTTGCTGCCCATGTAGAGGCAGGTGAGGTTGACCAGCTGGCACACGGCCGGGGGCACGTCCTCCATCTTGTTGAAGTCCAGCGCCAGGGTGCGCAGGCCCTGCAGGTTGGCGATGCGCTCCGGAAGGGTCCTCAGGCGGTTCCCGCAGGCGTAGATCTTCTCCAGGTGCATCAATGTGTACATCCGGCAGGGCAGCTTCTTGAATTTACGGTAGCACAAGTCCAGCACGGGGTCGCCGCTGTCCAGCATTTCGTCGACCCCTAGGGGCAGCTCCCCTTCCTCTTCCTGCTCCTTCCTGTGCCTCGCTTCAGCCCTTTCCGCAATATCCTCCGCCGTCTCCTCATCCCCCTCTTTCGCCTCCTCCTTCTCCTCCGCCTCCTCCTCTCCCTTGCTGGAAGAGCTGCCCATAACCGGTGCCTTGGTGACTCTCCTATCTGAGTGGAGACGGGGTCAGGGGATGAGGTATGGTCTGTATCAGGTCAGCCCTCAGGCGGGATGTGTTTGTTTGCTGGTGGATCCCACTCACAGTACCAGCGGCGAGGGGCAGCATGTTGGTCCTGACTCTACACGCTCTCAAAGCGGGCTCCCAGGCTGGGGACAGTGCATGTCATGGGTCTCTTTTTCCTCTTCATTGAACTGTCTAAAGTCACATTTGATTAGATAGGGTGAGGGGAGTCACTAGTGTGATGGTTACTCGCCCACTGGATAATCTAACGAGTAGTAATAATGGTAGTAGTAGTAGTAATAGTAGTAGTAATAGTAATAATAATAGTAATAGTGGTAATAATACGATTCGATTCGCTGGCGATTTTGGGTGAATCCAATAAAGTGCAGCTTAATTTTAATAAAGCCTAAGCTTAGGCCTACTTGAAGGCATCATAGAGCTTCAGTTACAACCTTTTTTACGCTTTTTTTAATCAATTCCTTCACCTTACCCTTTGCAACTTTTGAGAACTGTATGAAATGTGATCAGCGTGCAATGGTGCCCACGGCGCGAAGAAGAGAGGTGTTGAACCTTAAAGTTCGACAGATGCAGGTTATTCCAAATGTGTGTGCACAGAGGAGAGCATGCATGCAGAAATGTGTCTGCTGAGGCAACAGTCCCGTGGCCGCTTGCGTGCTCTTCCTGTCCGCTGAACCAAATGAGACCACACCGCTCCGCGTCTACGTAGTTCGATGACCTGGCCGGCAGCACAGAGAACCATTTAACAAAAGTACATCCTTCAAGTTAGAGCGGCTCCCTCTCGATACGTCGCCGACGTCCCGAAGTCAAAAACCTGCACGTCAAATTTACGTGCGAAAACGTAGCGCCAACTTCTCCAACTGTTCAACGGTTGCACACTTCTGCATTTCACGTCCATCAGTGGGAGATTTACGGTCGACCGTACTCGCCTCCCTCTCTCTGCCTCCCTTAGCAACCAGTATGGGAAGGGGATCACGTGGTCTCCGGTGTCCGTGTGCGCGTCCCCGCGTGATTGCCTGATTATGAAAGAAAGGAGAAACAAATGAGCGTGCATATTAAATGTCAGCATGAGGTATTGGAGATGGTGGCATGCACATGCTGTAATATCAGCTTTGTTGCGTCACACTCCAGATGACGCTTATATAAAATTGCTGCATATTTTCTGTTGAATTTGTCTCACATGTTATCGTCGCTCTCTTTCTCGGGTTTGGCGGCCATGAGAAAAGTTGACTGACTGACGGGCTGCTGTTGGGCTGTGCGACTCCGCAGCCGAGCTGTGGAGCTGAGTCACAACGCATGACACGGGAGGGGGGCGACACACTGAGGGGCGCCGCTGGGATCCGGTGGGACAGGCATGGGAACTGGAGGGTACTGCTGTCTGATGCGGTGTACTATCAAAACCCACTTTATCTGCAAACGTTCACTTTAAATCGGAACGACCCCCAAGTGACCCCCTGCCAGACAATGCAGTAGGCTACATAAACTTCACTTCAAGTTTGATCACCTCACTTCCAGTTTGCTTCGGCAAAATACATTTTGCCTAAGCAAATTTGGGACGACTTAAATCATTGTGTGATTCAGCTGGCTAGCGATGCATGCGGTTAGGGAGACGGTTATTGCCCACCCTGCGTCTACTGTGTGTCTATGTGTAGGTCTATTATTTAAGTTTGAATACGCAAATTCAGCTAAATCTGCTCGGGATTTTGGTTGCTTTGACCAATTTGGGTTTTGGAGGTCAAACGAGGATGAGAAAGGTGTATTTTTAATAGAGGACACTAGCACCATCTGTTGGTGTCCCTGTGTACCTCCAGACGACGCGTCAGCAGACGACTGTCTGGGTTTACCCACACAACTTGTGGAATGTAAATGTAATGTAGGCTAGAGCAAAATGTTATGCAATTGTGAATTTAGACGATTTTGCTTGCATTTTCCAACACATTTTCCAACAATATTCTAGATATAAACGTTGAAGAAAGAACGCAGTTTAAATACAGATGAATAAGACATAATTCGTCAGTATTTTTAGACTAATTGTTATGGACTCAACTGATTATTTCACTATTTGGCTATATCCTCGTTGTTGTAGTCACTTTGGCCGAATTAGTCTGCCTTACAAATGCAAATGCAATGTACCAGCATTTCGAGTTCAACTGTACTCTGCTGAAACGCACGCCACACGCACGCCACATTTTGGGATGGATTTCATTGAGCCAATTGCGAATATGCCAGCGGTCGGGCATACGCGCGGATTGGTCCGGGATACGCGCGGATTGGCCCACCATCCCTCGAATGATCGCTCGGAATTTAGAGTGAATGAGTGGGTGAATCTGCGAGTGAACGTGTTAGGGCAGAAGATCCAATTGGAGGCGAACTATTAGGAATGATCGCGGCGAAAGGTGAGCCTAAAAGGGCTTCATTGTGCTGATCTGATTGCAGCAGAGGAAGGATTCCTGGACTCAAGTGGACGCACGTTGCCTTTATTCTCTGAAGTAAGTAACCCATGCGATGTCTGCGTTAACTGTTGCATCTGTCTACTCGCTAACCAGTGATCTAGAATTAGAAGGCCATTTGAACGCGAAATGGACATGATGATATTCAATAATTACATAGGCCTATTACATTACGGGTGATGTAATTGTAACAAACGCATAGTCCATTTAATCGAGCTGTTATTATCGGATGCTTATGCAACGTGTCGATGCCGGCATAAACGGTCGTAGTTGCCACGCCAAACCATGTCACTTCTCTTTTTTCATCATCAATTATTCCCGAAGACATTTCTGTGGTCTCTGACCTTACTAGAGTTACACTCGTTTGTCTAGTTAACGTGCGCAGAGCAACAGGTCCTCGTGAAGCCCGGTGCTTCATAGGGGCCCGGGGCCGGACCTACAGAGTATACATGTCTGTCTCTTATGGCCCGGGGCCGGACCTACAGAGGTAGTCTGTTCCTTAGGGGCCCAGGGCCGGACCTACAGAGATATAAATGTCAGTCTATAGGGGCCGGACCTACAGAGATACAAATCTCTGTCACTTACGGGGCGGACCTACAGAGATATACATGTCTGTCTCCCTAGGGGCCCAGGGCTGGACCTACCAAGATAAACATGTCCTTCTGCTTCTCCGGACTTCTAACTTGACCCTGCTGTTATTGCACCTAGGTGGAAAACGTAAGCTCAGCACTCGGCACCTACCTTCCAGTCGAGCGGTCATCGGCTCGGGTCAGAGACAGCACTCAGCTCAGCAGCGATGGGAGGCGGAGGGCAGCTGACAGAGCCGGTGGAGACAAGTGCCTGCGGCGGGCGGGCTGCGAGTGTGTACACCTGGGACGAGGTGCAGAAGCATTGCCATAGGGACGACCAGTGGCTCGTCATCAATAGGAAGGTGTACAACGTCACCCAGTGGGCCAAAAGGCACCCAGGGGGGCTCAGGGTCATCAGCCACTATGCCGGAGAGGACGCCACGGTAACCACTGCTTTTTATAATTGGGGCTTTTCCATGAGCTCCACCGTCACTGGCGCTGCTACTGCTCACAAATACACAAGTCCTCCTGCCCAGCATGCCTCACGGTACAGTCTCAATGAAAGGGATCCTCAGATGTAGTCCATTGTAGTAGAACAGCTTTAAAAACCGTCCTCCGCCAGGTCACGCAGAATCGGTCTTAACATAACACCTCACTTAAGTTGACGGTTCTGTATTGCTTTTTTTTTTTTATTATTGTGCAGGAGGCCTTTCTTGCTTTCCATCCCAACCCGAAGTTGGTGCAGAAGTTCCTGAAGCCGTTGCTGATTGGAGAGCTGGCTGTGACCGAGCCCAGCCAGGACCGCAACAAGAATGTTAGTGTCGTTTTTGGAATATTCTTCTTTATAAATCATCAAATCACTTTGGCAGTTTCTTTTGCAGCTGTATATTACAGCACGATGCACATGGGGTGAACCTCCCCAAAATGAGTAAGTCAGGAATCCCAATGCTGGGATTTTATTCATTAGTCTGCAAGTGTTTTCCATAAAAATCTTTTAGTTACTTACATTGATTCATTACCTCTTTATTCTTACCTTTTGAATAAACAAACACTTTGTTTGCATATATATTTATTATATATTTATATATATATATATATTTATACTTATATTCTCTCCTTTTTCATTAATGATTACAACCTAATCGTATGACAGCCTGCATTTGTTTATGTGCAGTGTCACTGAATACAGTATGCGCCGTGATGATGGTCCCTTTCCCTCCCTGGTGCTGCCTCCAACGGCCCGGTCTGCAGGCAGCGGTGGCGGAGGACTTCCAGGCGCTACGTACCCGGGCGGAGGGCCTGGGCCTGTTCCGGGCTCAGCCCCTCTTCTTCTGCCTCCACCTGGGCCACATCCTGCTGCTGGAGCTGCTGGCCTGGACGAGCGTGTGGCTGTGGGGGACCGGCTGGAGCGCCACGCTGCTCTGCTCCTTCATCCTGGCTGTCGCTCAGGTGACAGGGAGGGGGTTATTGTGTGACTTATGAATGAATGAATGGATGGGATCATTAGGTCAAAGAAAGAATCAGGGGAGCCCCCCGGTGGCTCGACGGGCAGAGCGTGTGCCATTAAGGCCCGGTCCTGACCGCAGCGACCCGGGTTCCATTCCTGCCCGTGCTCCTTTGCTGCGTTTAATCCCCTCTCTCTCTCCCATACCTTCCTGTCTATCTCACTCTCATCATAAAGCATAAAAATGCAAAAATGGATCTTAAAATGAACGAATCACAGTGATGTTCTGAATGGATGAAGTCTCATGTACCGTTTGTCATTTTCCTTTTGTAGGCCCAGGCTGGATGGCTGCAGCACGACTTTGGTCACCTGTCTGTCTTCAAGCTCTCCCGCTGGAATCACATATTCCACAAGTTCATCATCGGTCACCTCAAGGTGTCATGTCCCTCTGTACCTCCTCACACATAAGAGATCGTGGACGCTCAATGATCAACGCCGCCCTGTTCTCACAGTCCACCTCGAGGCCGTCGCACACTGAAAGTCCTGAGCTCTGTCTCCCTAGGGTGCTTCTGGAAACTGGTGGAACCACAGGCACTTCCAGCACCACGCCAAGCCCAACGTCTTCAGCAAGGACCCTGACGTCAACATGCTGCATGTCTTTGTGGTGGGGGATATCCAGCCAGTGGAGGTGAGGAAGTCCAGCGCAGGAAACCATGTGACCTGGTTATGGCACAGTTCCATGCAATTCATCTGGGCCCCGGTGCGCTCCGACTCAACTGACTGTTTGTTTTCCATTGCAGTATGGCATTAAAAAGATTAAATACATGCCCTATCACCACCAACACCAGTACTTCTTTTTAGGTATTTTTTCTTTGATTCATTTTTTTTATATTTTCTTAGAAGTATTTGAAATCCATTGAATTGCCACTTAAAAAAAAAAAAAAGCATGTTGAATTGCCGGATACAATTTGAGCTGTCGGTGCCTTTGTGATCCTTCATGAGCATGTCTTTGGCTCCTTCAGTCGGACCCCCACTGCTCATCCCGGTGTATTTCCACATCCAGATATTACGGGCCATGTTCTCTCGACGGGACTGGGTGGTATGACTTCAAGATTCATTCTTTAACTCCTCTGTATTATGACACAAATAAAAACCATAGCCATTATATTGTTTATATATTGAAAAAGCATGTAGCGTGATCCGATGATGCTATTCAAAAGATAAAATAAGTTTTTATGGTTATGAATCATTCGCGCAGTTACATTTGTAAGCATATATATGTGTATTGTGTACCCAAAAGCCTGTGCTCTTGTCGTGCAGGACCTGGCCTGGTCCATGTCGTACTACCTGCGCTACTTCTGCTGCTACGCTCCGTTCTACGGCCTTCTGGGCTCCGTTGCCCTCATCAGCTTTGTCAGGTCATCCATCTTTACACCGCACCGTTTGGCTCCTCCGTTTGCCATTCAGACGTTGGACATGCCTTTGCTCTGTTCCCTGTGTGTGCCAGGTTCCTGGAGAGCCACTGGTTCGTGTGGGTGACCCAGATGAATCATCTGCCGATGAACATAGACCACGAGAAGCAGCAGGACTGGCTCAGCATGCAGGTACGCACATTGAGCTCATCAAACACACTCCGAGGGGGGGTACTTCAGAGTCCTGCTGCTGCTGCTGTGTTGGTAAT
>OOFH01047781.1:0-14123 GCA_900323355.1 Merlangius merlangus
TTTATGTATTTGTTTTTTAATAATTCAACCTTTTACAGCCCCCTGCGCGGGCGGCCATTTTTTTCCGGTTGGATGTAAATAGATTAGCTTTTAGGCCGGTCATATAGGATCCAAACTAGGCCCTGGGGACCCTCTATGTTCTCAGAAAACACACAGAAATATTAAAATATAATCTATAAATAAAGATCCTGCTCACGAGATCTAGATGACATCTAACTGCTGAGTGGGCAACTTAAAGTTGCGCTTGGCATGCTTTTTATATGGTGCTTTAGGTTTACTCCTTTTTGGTAAGTAGTTTTTTCAGGGCTATGGTAACAACGGTTTAGGACTATAGCCATATATGTTGGCATATCACTGGCAAAAATTGCTAGCAAAAATGACGGCAGACGTGCACACAACTAACACATCGGTGCACTCAAATTATTATTGCAAGCACTTTTACTTAATTTACTTCAGAAGCATTCATGTCATATTTGTGACATCCCGACACCAGAACACTTTGCGAGGATGAGACAGCAATTGTGCGCACGGGGGCACCAGTTGCCTGCTAGTGCCCGCTCAATTTAAGATTTGAGAGTGAATTTGTGTCATAAGCCGCCCTACATGTTGTTTTCTTTGCTCCTAAAGACCCATAGATGAAAAGACATCAGCCACATTCATGGAGGCTAACCTTATTGACACAATGTAGTTTTCCTTTAGTTCTCGACCACGCACTGCCCTATAGCCCTGGTTCCTCCCTCTGGTCCCCGGTGCACAGCTCCTGCCCCTGCTCTGCTTTCTGGCTGGCTGAGCAGCTGAAGCTACGATTGGCTGACTAACTTCCCCTCCCAGGCTGTCCCTGCCTTGTCAACCCTGGCCACGCTAGGTAGCGCTAAGTGACTTTACCAAGGCCAACTGCCCTGGACTCACACTAACACACTGTGACAAGAAGCTCCACACCACCTGCTGGAAACATGGCCGCCAGGGCTCCTCGCATCCTCCCTGTTCTCCGTGATCCGCTAGAGAAGCCGACGATGGCCCTCCTGATGGAATTTCTCCTCCGCAAACGCTACGACCTGCACTTCACCCTAATCAACCCATAGGGATTAATCTGCGTAGCTCCTTGCATAGTATCTTGTTTGCTTCTTTTCATGTCCCCCTCAAGTAGTGTTTCCTATTGTCCAGCTCCTCGTAGGACTGGTCTTACGAGATGGACGATAAGTCATGTATGCAGGGTAGGGTTGCAAAGGGGTGGAAAATGTACTGTAAGTTTCCGGACACTTTCCGGTAAATTACCATGGGAAGAATTTTGGAAATATTAAAAATCTGAAATTTATGGGAATTGACTAGAAATTTACGGTCATTTAATCGAACTGTATCATATCCAAGCATAAATATATATATATTTTTGTTATAAGTAGACATCCATGCAAAATAACACTATAAAATAACGATTAAGAGACTACAAAAACTTAAAAAAACTAATTTTAGCAGATTTCTTTTTAAGTCGAACTTTAACAAGTTCTAATTATTTTATTTCACTGAAGAACAAAAACATGAATTTTGAGTTAAATATGCTCTGGGCTCCAAAGTGTAGTCCAGGGTTTCAAGAAGTCATCAGTGCACATGTGATGGAGGAATGCACAGTGCATGTAGGGGGTGTAGTCTCAATAACCCTGCAGCAGGCAGTGTGCTAGCGTGATTGAGGAATAGCATAGATATTCAAGTTTACTTGCATTCAATCTGGTTGTGTTAGTCAAGATTATGCTAAAATATATTTTCCCCAACTATATTTAAGTCCCCTGGTAAGAGCTAACCTTTAATTTTGTAAATTCCCGGTTTATTCCCATAAATTCCTGTTTTTTCACATGGAAAGTTTCCAACTGAAAATTCCCAGATTTTGCAACCCTAATGCAGGGCAGCCTGTTGTAGCGGAGGACGTGAATTGACAACCCGATAGTTGGATTGCTTGCCGTTCAAAATCTAGTCGTCCATCTTGGCCTGTGTTATTTAAGCTCAAATAGTGCGATGTGTAGATATCATGTTTTGCAGTCAAAAGATGTCTTGTGTGGTTTGTGTTTTCCCAGAACTTTGTACTACCATGCCAGGCCTCGTGGTGGTGGACCAGGCCAATCCCGGGTCCCACCTAACCAGGATCCCCATCCCTGGGATCAGCACAGCCACAAACAGCTCCCAGGCCTCTGTCAGGGTGTGTACATAATGGCCATGGCCACAGGATACCTGCTGCTCAACACAGGCTTGTTGATACAAAGTCATTGCGATTCATCCTGAGTCTCCTTTCCTTTTGTCTTTGTTCAATTTGAAACAACATGTAATACTTTTCTCTGCCACATTTTGAATTGATAGTATAGTATGTCCACGATAACACCATCTCAAAAGTTACGTGACTTGTAGCATAACATATGCTGGTCGTTAATGCCTTTTGTTGTTGTTCTTTCAGGGGAAGGTGATTAAGAAAGGCCCACTGGTCTCCCTTGGAGATGAGCACTTTGTCCTGAAGGCCGTTATTGAAGGTACTGCATTGATACTAACAATGGCTGTCCATTCACTCTGTACAGCTACACTCTTAAGATAAAGGCATGGCACAAACACATACGTACAAACACACACTCACACACAAATGCAATTCAGGATCGCCTGCTAACAATTAGGTCTTACCTTTTATTGTTTTTGTCATCAAAGTTGTTTTTGAGCACGTCTGGGCACCTAAACATGGTGTTTACAATCGATGCATAGTAGCGAAGAGAGGGTAGAGGAAATAGGTAAATTGCCTTCAGTCAGAACACAGGTTCTTTGTCGCCATGTGGTATCCGTATGGTTCAATACCGATTGTCTGACATGGCGTCAAACAATCGCCCTGACCTTTCAATAGAGCGGTAAGGTTAAAAAAATTACACATGGTTCTCAAGATATCTACCTGTTTGTGGCTCATCACGGTGCCATAGTAAATTTTGCATTTGTTTGCACTTGATTTATTTATTTATCGAGATTTCTACCTCCGCTAAAACCTCTTTATCTTTTCTCTACTTATCTTTATTTGCATCAGATATTGACCCAGATCATCATCAGATGTGCTATGACCCGATAGCACTATAGGGATACCACCTACCAACAATAGGTTGTATTCAATCTAAAACATGAGTTATTTCAGGCATAAATTAAATCTTCTACTTATGTTGGGTTCTAGCTTTATTTACTCTAACCGACTAGTATCCACATAAATTATTTCACTTGGACGACAATTTCACAGGTGTTATCATTCTTTTGGTTCCAAGATCACCACCTCAAGTGTTGGGATATAGATACAAATTGCAATAAAAAAACTTCTCATTCAACAGCTCATCATCTTTTATACTTCAGAGTAAAAGCTTCTTGATATCTTTGTCTTTCAGATGAAGAGTCGGTTCGAAGCTCGTCATCCAAAAACAGGTCCATCAACGTGATCTTGTTTGGGGGGCTGGCCAAGGACTTCTCTAAAGCTGTCAGCCTTGGGGTAGGATATCCACTCTCTGCTTTCCTAAATGTTTATGAAAGACTTCTTCTCCAGTTCAGATCAGAAAATGATGCATCTTACTACATAGTTCATTTGGAGTGGTGTACACATAGGTTATCTAATCTCTTTGGCATGGCTGTTAATTCAGCCTCAGCCTGGTGCTCTATCAGGCTTTTTATTTCATTGATGCATTTGATGTAGAACCATTTTGCTGGTCGTGAAAGTAAGATGCTGTATGAGCCATGACCATTGTATTTGTTTTGCATCTAAACGTTACCGTTACCAGGAATACAATTAGTTCTGCTGTCACCGCTGCAATTCACTGCAGGTTTTGTGCAGATCCAATAACAGTAACTATTTGGTGCAAGAACAAAATTAAGATTCTTTGTCCTTTTAGATGCAGTTGTGGGTTAATTAACTTGACCCACAACTTATAGCATTCAAAACATTTCAGGAGGATTTTCCATTTATTTAATTAAATTAATCAAAATGAATTTAAAGAAAATACATTGTCTTGTCATAAGTGCATTATGTGTCAGCCAGTTTTCTGAACAGAACTTGAGACTACGGAAAAAACTAAAGGCTGAATATATGATTAAATGTCTTGTGTTTTCCTTTTGTTTTAGTATGGAAGGACAACCAACTGTAGTCATGTTCAAATATTTTTTTGTTATTCCCATTATTACATTATTATTACATCCCCTTATATCAACATCATATTGTCGTCTTCAAAAAGGGCCTTATTACTGATATCTATTTACCGTGACCATCTCTGTACTCTCAAAGAAAGCCTGCAGTAGACTCATGGTGCTGTCAGCTAATCGCCAAGTAGCCATCTTAACGGCACAAACTGGAGTCGCCCACACCACAAACAGAGTGGTGCTCGATGTATGAGAGCTACCGCTGTAGCCACATCATTCCCACCCACGCCTCCTAATTCTGGAAGTCAACAGTCTGGGCTGCATTCCCTTTGACACAAAGACTCTCACAACACTGATGCCGTTTTCACATATAAACTCCAGACATGTCTAGAGAATCATGCCCATTAGGTTCATCATTTACCAGAGTTGTCCTTTCACACATGTAGCACACAACAGGAGATTGTCCGTGCCAGACGTGTTCTCACATACTGGTAATACTCTTTTTGTTTTTGGCATTGTTTTGTTAACGGCACATCCAAGATGGGGGATGTTACTACAGATTAATCCGTAATCCTTGTTTTTGCATTTATCAATACAACATGTATTTGGCTGCTTCTGTAATACATGTTTTAAGCCAGTGTTCTGAAAGGGACCTTATCAACGGACGCTGTGAGTTCTTATTTTTTGTTCTATTGAACGCCACCACCCACCATATCGGAGAACGTACAACAAGATAAATTTGTTGTGCGGACTCCGAGCTATGACCGGCTCTATTCAGACATTGTCTCAACATCATATTGCGAAGACTTTCTGCTAGGGAGCCGGCAGGGATGAGTCGATGTCTGGGCCAACTGACTCGACCATTTGCGTTCTCATTCACAGCTCCTCCGGGTCTGGTCTTCATAAGTTCAGGGTTGCAGTGCATGTGTGAAGGGCGTTGGCGACGTAAGGATAGCACGCGTCCCATTTCATCAGGAAATGAGCATGCTGATCTTTTTCTATCAATCAAATCTGTTGACAATAGAGGAAACAATTTTGAGTGTCTGATGGGCTAGTATATATTTCAGTGTACTGCATTCTGCAGAAAGTATGGTTGGTTTTACCGTTTGACTTAAAATGAAGAGAAATCATCTTCAAAATAGAAAGAATCCTCACTCCAGCAAAGCATCCAAGACCTGTTCTGCAGACAGCGCTGAATTGAGCGGTATGTACAGAGCAAACACCTTCCGTAAAGCACATTGCGTACAGCGTGTTTGGTCAGCAGAATCCCTGACATATCTAAGGAGACATTGTCCTTGCTGACCACGGCGTCCGGCCTAATACGGCCAAAGAGAAGATAGGCAATCACAATGTAAAGCTTCTGCGTAAACTGGATATATCATTTATTAGTCTAGACTATGTTGGTTGTATTACTATAGTTTTGGTATTAATGTGTGATGATGGTGTGGCATAGAGGTTCATTTCGTCTGGTAATGGCAAGTCTGGTAATGGCTCTAGGGTTGGAACACACAGCTGATCTCTCTATTTCTGGTTCCTCTCTGCAACTACTCTGCAAAACGGCAGATCTTGTAAAGCTCTCCTCGTGGAGGTCCAATTCTGTTCTAAATAGAAGAATTGGAGCAGGGATTTGCTATCACACAAAGCTATAGATAATTCTGTGTCTCTGTATAATGTGATTACTTTGACTATCTGCCCTCCTTCTGAGGCTGTGTGCGCTGGCACTGGCAGGCTGCTGTGTATCAGGCTGATTCAGGGCTAGGCTCATGACACGCTCCCCACAAAAGAAGCGCACAGTTGATTCAGCTGTCTTTATCAGGGCTGGTTTATTACAGTGTCTTGGTTAACAACTCCTAGGCTGCAACATCTGCTACCGCAATCTGTCATCTCTCCGGGATAGCCTGTCTTTATCTGCAACCCTCCTTGATCTCTCTATTGTATAATTACACTGCTTGCCGCTCAGCTGACCGCCAGACTGGATGGCTGGTTAGTTGGCTAAATGGCCTGTTGACTTGGAGGTTACCTTGCTAGCCGGCCGGTTGATTGTTCCAGGAGGTGGTGGTGTTGACTGGCTTCACTGTCGGCAAGTCTCCCACGGCTCACAAGGACCAGCTCCACCCCTGCAACCTCCTGCTCTCTGAGGACAACGCCTGCCTCTACGTAAGTGATGGCCCTCCCACTGGAGCACTCAACATGGGCAGAGTGTAGCGACGAGGCATTGGCGGTCGCGATAGGGCACTACATGTTTAGCATCAAACGAACATGCCATACGGTTAACCCCTGGCAGTGCAGGTTGAAGAACACAAGTGTTATTTAAATTGCTTGGCCTTCCTACGTCCATCATTAACAATAGTAACAAAGATGTGTTATCCCAGTATGTGTTTCTATTTAATGCAATTGTGTTCCCATTAAAGGTGACATATTAAGTGTGACATAAGTGTGTGATTAGCCGTTCACACTCACACCTGGTGGTATAATATGTCACCGTTTAAAGCATAGTACACTTTATTTAACCTTAACCCTGTTCAACACGGGACTAATTGTACGGGGGACTAATTGCATTCCATCACACTGGATACAGTGAAAATAAGAGTCCCTGATAACATGCCATGAACATGAGATCCGTCTCCCGCTTCTCCAGGTGCTGCGCTCCCTATCTCCCAGTGTCAGCCATTCTCCCACGGCGCCCAAGAGGAGCTCCGCCTCTGAGGTCAGTCTGCCCCCTGATTGGCTAGAGAACACACACACACACACACACACACACACACACACACACACACACACACACACACACCCCTTGTGTGTGTGTGGGGGGTGGAGTGTATGCATGAGTTTTGTCCCATGTTTGGCATCCTTTATTTGTTTGTGCTTTAAGCAATGGCAACTCGTCATCCTCTTATTTGAATGGAACAGTTAGCAGCTAACGGGAGCAGACACACTCTTTGTAGCATCTGCTAAAGGAGGCCAGGTATATGCTGAGTATGCGCGTTCCCCTTTAGTTTAATCCTGCTGTGCACATATACACACACACACACCCGCACACAGGCGATGTGCGATGCTATTAGTCTGCTGTAGATGACAGGCCAGATGGGAAAGTTGGAACAGAATATCCATGAAACACTGTTTCATAATACATCAAATTTGTGTTGCTATTTTTGCCTAGTGCTGTAATAAAGGAACTGGGAACATCCCTGTACAAACTCAATCTCTGACTGCTAACCAGTCTAACCATCGTTTTCTACTGGTGGGCGCTGGGAGATACCCAGTAGAACTATTATTTTACTGATGGAATCTGAGAGCTGCCCAGTACAACTCGTCTTTTCCTGATAGAAACTGGAAGCTGCACAGTACAATCAGTCTTTGACTGATGGAATCAAACTGGGAGGGTATTTTCCCATTCCGAGCCACGCACCAGTTTGTCTCGAAGATTTCCTTGATCTTTGAGAGCTTACGGTTAGGGAGCACTCTAATGTCAGACTGTCATTGTGAAACGGATAAGGTAACTACCATGGTTTCCGCAGTATACAGACGTGTTTCACTACAGTGGATCAGTCAGAAGCAGGGCTTCATCCACATTGTATCCATGATTCAGGTCTCCAAGCCTGCCAAGGTTTCCAAGTACACGTACGTTCCACTGGACGGTCTGAAACCAGGAGCCGTGGTCAACGTGTATGGGGTGGTGGTGTTCTTCAAGCAGCCCTACAAGACGAGAGGGACAGGTGAGTCAGCCCGGGAGCAGAGGCTTCCTCAGGAACAGCGTACCTGGAACAGCCTGCAGGTGGAACATAACATCATATTATATTCATCAAATCTTAAAGGATACCCTTTTTCTTTTTTCTAAAGAAGTCTGCCTCTCGAATGTATCTCTTGTTATACAGCTGTTTGTAACTGTAATTTTAAGCAACTTTCTCATCCTTGTTTTTTCTATGGTGTTTCACTGCAGAGTCACTTTATGAATATTGTTTGATTGACTGGGTGCGGGTATTCCCAGTCATCTACCTGTACCTGTGTGTCGCACCTGTGTCATCATCGACCTCCGGTGTAACGATCCACTCCCCCGTGTCTCAGACTACTGCTCCTCCCTGAAGATCACAGACCAGTCCAACCAGAAGGTTGTGTGCACAATCTTCTGCGAGAGGCTAGAGGACCATCCGAAGATCTTCCAACTGGGTGACATCATCCGCATGCATCGGGTGAAGGTACTGCTTAATCATTTATGATTCGGCTTAGGTTCCTAAGTGACTTGCATTACATTTGTTTTGGATGCATTTCATGGAAGGGCAGGGTACGGGTTAGGCCTAGGGATGTCCGATAATATCGGCTGACCGATAATATCGGCCGATATTAGCCTATTTTGGTAATATCTGTTCGTATCGTTATCGGTTTTTCCACCGATAATGAAAACCGATAACAACATGATGATCTCAGGATTAATAAATATGGCAATTTGAAGTAGTGTCCTTATTTTTTTATAGACAATGTTAATATGTGGAATGCATCTAGTTTTATCACAACAAAAGTAGGTGATGTGTTAATTCCACGACAGGAGATATGTGATGTGACCTAAAATTAGTCTGGGGGATAAAAACGCCTATATCGGTATACCGTATCGTTTGATATCGGAATCGGAAATTAAGTGTTTGGACAATATCGGCATATCGGATATCGGCAAAAAGTCAATATCGGACACCCCTAGTTAGGCCCCTTGCTCAAGGATGCCTACAAGCTGCATACATTGGGGATTTAACTCGGTACCATTCTAGCTGAGAGTGGTACATGCTAAGCTATCCTCCTGTTACTCCTTGTTCCTCCAATTAGTCCGCTTCATCCTTGTTTCTCCTCCATGTTCCTTCTCTTGTTCCTCCTCTTGCTCATCCTTCCTTCTCTTGTTCCTCCTTCTTCTCCAATTCATCCTCTTCCTCATCGTTCATTCTCTTGTTCCTCTTTGTTCTCCAATCCATCCTCTTCCTCATTGTTTCTTCTCTTGTTTCTCCTTGTTCCCCAATTCATCCTCTTCCTCATCGTTCCTTCTCTTGTTTCTCCTTGTTCCCCAATTCATCCTCTTCCTCATTGTTCCTCCAATTCATCCTCTTCTTCGTCGTTCCTCTTCCTCTGGTGTTGCCAGACTCAGGTGTTTGGCGGCTCCATCAATCTGCTGAACACCTTTGGCTTCTCGGTGGTGACCTTCGACGGGCGTCCGGAGAGCGCCGTGGCTCCCCGGACTTCCAGCAAGTCGTTCCACTTTGAGCCGGAGGATGAGCGGACCGTGACTGAGCTGCGTGCCTGGGCCGCCAAGCAGGACCTTCTCCCCACGACCCCCAGGGTCCGCCTGTCCAGCGTCCAGCCCCAGTCCTACTTTGACCTCGACTGCCAGCTGCTGTGGAAAGCCCAAGTAGACAGCGCCTGCATCCTGCTGAAGGTAGGCCCCCTGGATGCACAACCTCGAGCACACCTGAACCTAGTCCTGTGCTGGTTCTGGGTTCTGGATAATGGCGAAGTTTAACATTGAATACCAAAAGCCATGCTAAATGAACTGAAAAACTTTATTTCAACTAACTGATTTGTCTGCACTGATGTACTTTATACATAAAATGCATGTCTTTAACGTAGTTCAATCTTTATTTGTCAGTGATTATATTTAACCAAAGGCTTTGTTTGCTGCCCATATGGGCTATCTGAAAATCACATTTACTGCCAACCACATTTTTCTTATATTGTCTTGAACTTATCCAGGTTGTTTTTACCTTTTGAGGGGGATTTAAATAAAAGACAATGTTTTCTTTTTGTAAGTGTTTCTTATTTAACATTTGAATTTCAATAACAATAAGTATGATCATAGAGACAGGAATAGTGTTTCTTTCTAAGTCAATCGCCTTCCCCCTCATTATTCTTGTTTTGTCCCATTTGAATCTCCTCATTCTCTCCCTCCTCTCGGTCTGGGGCTCTATTGGCCGCTGATGGTTTTGAATTTCAACATCACACTTAGTGGTTGAATAAGGGGCCCTTTAACCACCCAGGATTAAACACTTAAAGGTGACATATTATACCAGCAGACGTAAGTGTGATTAGCCGTTGCAAGCCGTTTTGAAAATCCACCTCTTCAGTCGGTGTGTGTGTGTGTGTGTCCACCTAGATGTGTGACGGATCGATGAGCAACGTTTACACTACAGTCCACTGGGTAGGGTGTATACTACCCAGTGGACTGTATCCAGTATACATTTAGGTGGACACGCCCACTTGTGATGTTTGAAGAAAACCAACCGGCTTGTAACGGCTAATCGCACTCACACCTGGTGGTATAATATGTCATCTTTAACTTCCACCACAGCCTGGTAGAAACAGGTGCACTGTGTCTTTAGGTGTGGGACGGCACCAGCTGCACTCATCCTATGCAAGACTTTACTGTGGAGGCGTCGGCCATCCAAGGGCCGTCCTCGCTGTCCCGAGAGCGCTCAGACCTGGCCGTGAACATCCTGGTGTTTGATAACCACGCCGAGTTTGCTAGGCAACTCAAGGTGAGTGGTCCCACAGCATATGTGACTCCTACTGTGTATTTAACCCATGAAGTGTTCTTTTCAAACCCTAAGGTAAGATAAAGTAGCTTTCTCTGCAGTGGGGGCCAAGTCAAACTCTGTGGTCTGCTTGAAGGCCATGGGAATGTGCATCGTCTTTTTTGCGAGTGTAGATCTAATAAGATGGGAGATATGGCCTTTTCAAAAGGCCATATAGCCACTGGTGGCTCTAGAGACGTGCTCCCTTTTTTTAGAGATTAGGACATTCGGAACCAATCTGCATGATTGCGGACATGGTGGTAAAAAGTTATTCATGAAGACATGCAAAAAAGGTGGTGGAATAATAACAATACAAATATCAGCAATAACAAGAGGTCTCCAGCAGCTCTGGTCCTTTACAATAAGACAGAAAATAACAATAGGTTATTAAACCTCAACGTAATGATCCCGGTGTTTCCTTAACTTAATTATGTATGTATGTGTGTATGTGGCCCTTTTCACCATAACTACATGACCTGGCTTAGGCCGTAATGTCTTGTTTTTTTTCACTTGGCCTTCTCTTTCCTTTCACAACTTTATCATCTTCCCAATGTTTTGCTGTTCAGCCCCAGGCTCCAGGTGTTTCTCAGCTCTCTGTCTGCCAGTTGTCTGTTTGTTTGACCAAACACAGACTCCTCTAAGAGCTCCTCTACTAGCAGCCGCTGGCGGCACTCAGCACCTGGTCTCTTCCTGGACAGTACATATTCAGTTGGTATCCAGTTTCTTTACAGTTGGTATTTGTAAGTTAGTATGCGGTAAATCTACCGTTCGTTTACAGTCCGAATACAAGTAGCATGCAGTTAAAGGAGCGGTACACAAGAGTTGGAGGAAATTCCACTAACCTACAAGAATTTGGAAAGATGAAAGGCTCAAGAACGTCCCTTTGGCCTTTGCCCCTCCCACCAAACAATGTCTAATGGTGTACACACAGCGTGGTTCTAAGTTATAATTTTCCTGATTGGTAGCTACCAAACTTTTCGTTGATTGGTGTTTTTTTGGCAGCCTCAAATACGGTAGTTTGATTATTTTGATTGAATTATTTTACAGAAATATTGGCTAGTGCTCCTTTGATATACACTTATATGGTAGACATTTTATATATAGTTCTTACAGATATCATGATTTTCCAGTAAGTAATGCCAATTTCAAGGCACAAGAGAAGTGAGAAGCTCCTCACCTTAAACCATCCTAACAATCTGTTGAGTAGAGTCATGCTACTTTCAACAGAGTACTTTTATAATCATTAAAATGCAAGGCATTGATACCACAGATGCTCTTCTGGCAAACCAATAGGGTTAATTAGTATTAATGACATTCAAAAGAGCTCCGAGGGTTGCTTCTCAAATGCAGAGCCACACTTTAGCCTGTTGATGTAAAGGTCAACGGGCAGGACAACAGACAGGCTCATCTCTCTGCCCCCATGGATTCTTCCTGTTGCTAGCCGCTGGTGCTGGGCTAGGCTCACCAGACTTAGCATCATGGCCCGCCGGAACCAGAAGGGGCATCACGGCCCACCAGAAGGGGACATCATGGCCTATTTAAAGCCCGAAAGCACTGCAGTCTAGTCTCTGGCCAAGTTGTCCACTCTCGTGGTATTTTTTTTTTCTGCTCTCCATTAAACAAAGATGCACAGGATGCAAGCAGTGGTCATGATATTCCTATAAAGATCTACAATTTATATTCTTTTGTATTTTTCCCAGCATCACTATGATGTTGATGAATGACACTAATAACCACAAATGTTCATTCTGTGGTTTCGAAACATAAATCTGGGATGGAAAAAGTTGAGGAAACGATATATTGTCGTTGACTGATGTATTGTTAAAACTTGATGATATTATAAAAACGTGATGACGTTGTAAAGCAGTCCCCTGCAGTGTGGCATACAATATACTGCCCCCTCCCCTTCCATTCCACTGTCATTTGACAGGGATGATTTAGAACAGACCGTAATACTGAGCCCCGTCTTGGCTGAGTCCGGTAAAATGCTCTTCATCTATCTTCATCCCATCTTTGTGCTCCTGCAGAATCTGCACACACTCCAGGAGCCCGGGTCCTTCTCGCTCCAGCTTTGTCATGCCCGGCTCCACCTTTTGAGATGAAACAAGCCTCTGGCACACTGTGAACCGAATATGCGTTGATATGCAATCTGCACTGGGTCATCTGGTTCAGGAAGCCCTTGTACTAAAACCGCTTTATTGTATTTAGTTTTAGATTGTCTTTGGCTACTGCGACAGTGATTTGGCAGAAAAGTTTGGCCTCCTTTTGTACGAAAACATAATGTTGGCAATCTTGATTTCCTTCATTTTAATTATTCATGGTCTTTAATTGGTTTGCGGAGGGCAGTAGATGGTGTACTCCAGTGAAGAAACACCTATTGTTGCACCCAGAGCTTTTTATTCGTGTATCCTCTCTCTGTGCCCTCACTTTTGTAGCAGTCAGCGATGAGTTCAGAGCAGCTGGACTCGGATTCCCATGAAGAGAGGAGCAAGGAAAACACTGGGCAGTCAGCGCCTTATGGCGTTCACATTCAGCAGTATAGAGATGGGTTGGTCCTAATGCAGCTTTGTCGCCTGCGTTTTCTTTATTTTGCTCTCTCTTCCTCCTTTCTCTCTATTTCCCTTGCACTCTTTCTTCCTCCCTTGTCTTCTTCTCAGCTATATCTCTGGCCGTCACACTGGATCATACTCTTTGCTTGTGCTTTCTCACTGGCTCTCTGCTGTTTTTCCTTCTTTCTTTCTAAACTTTCTTTTACTCAGTATTTCTTGCTGTTTCATGCTCTCTATTTTTCTTTATTTCTTGCTCTTTCTATTCCGTACCTGCTTCTGTGACATGAAAACTGAGCCAGAATAACGGGCCCAAACAAGTTGAAATTAACCACAAGGGCCACACTGTTCATTCTACTGCGACTAGAAGCCCAGTAAGCAACAGATACTAGTGGGAATAACTTGTTTTTTCTTCCATTTGTTTGTCCTTTCTCTGGTCCCACATTTATGAAGCATCACACTCTGTTTAATCCCATCCTGATAACCTGCTGTAGATCTGTTCTTAATTTGATCTGGGGTGTGCTTCAGGATTGAGACCGGCACAGAGTTCAAACAAGTGTAGCAATAGAGCTGTTTGAGCTGTTATCAGAGCAGCACTATCTTATCGGGACTGCTACGGTTGGTCTCGTCTTTATTTCATGAAGAAAAAAACAAGAGATAAAGGATCACAACAGAGTGCGAGAATGAAAGGGACCAGTTCTCTATCTGAACATTTGGGCTAAGCCTGAGGTAACAAACGTGTGTGTGTGTGTGTGTGTGTGTGTGTGTGTGTGTGTGTGTGTGTGTGTATGTGCGTGTGTACGTGCATGTTTGCATCTGTTGGGAGCCACTCGGTTCAGCCCCAGGATCCATCGGGTTCAGATGGGCCGGGATTTCCCACTGCGCTGTGAACTGT